>PVIY010002829.1:0-11989 GCA_004026745.1 Myrmecophaga tridactyla
TCTACCAAGAGTATAGCATTTTAGGAAAACAATTCCAGGAAGCAGGCAAAGAAAGAAAAAGGTAGGGTATAATTATTAAAAGAAATGTGACTACTTATATAAAAAATAAAATACAACAAAAAATAATGGAGGACCAATAAAGCATAAAGCATCATCTTTCAAAAGACAATTAAAGTTGAAATTTCTTGTAAGAATAATCAGGAAAAAAGTAAAATAGAAGGCATAAATAAGAAATGTCAGAAATATAAAAAGAAACAAAAGTTATAGATTCTGGACAATTTAAACAGATAATAAGAAATATTAGGAGGCACAACTTTATTATTATTTGTCTGGAAACAAGATAAAATAGAAAATGTCCTAGAAAAAAGAATGTGTCAAAAAGACAACCAACCCGGTGACTGCTCATGCAAATAAAAAAGAGAACCAAGAGGAAAGAATGGTCCTTTGGGTCCTTCAGGAAAATTGCATCACTAGTTTAAAATCTTTCCATAAAAAAAAACAATGTGTACTAGAAAAGTTTGTAACCAATTTCTGCCAAAATGTAAGGAAAACATAGCTCTAATGTTTTTATTTGTTTTTGTTTTGCATGGGCAGGCATTAGGAATCGAACCCGGGTCTCCGGCATGGCAGGCGACAACGCTGCCACTCCGCTACCGTCGCGCCATCCTGCACATGTAGTTCTTAAAAATATTAAAAGAGGGAGCACTATCAAAGATATTAGGTTGGTGTAAGTTTGATATCAAAATCTATAAAAGAAAATAATAATAAAATAGTTACAGGACAATTTCAAGCTATAGAGGCAAATATTAAACAAAATAATAGCACATTGAATTCAGTTGTGAATGAAAAAAATACACAATTGGATTACTTTCTAAAATGCCACATTAGATCAACATTAAAAAATATATTTTTCAAATGTCCTAACATAATTATTTCAATAAATTCAGAACAAGCACTTGATAAAGTAAAACATCAGTTATGATAATCACACCTAGCAAAAAATGAATATATGGATGTTCCTTAAACTGAGAAAGAAATTTACAAGAATACCCACAGTAATTAGCATGCTAAATGGCAGATATTAAAAATTTTGCCTTTAAATGTAGAAATTAGACAAGGCAGCCTGCTATCACCACTTGCATTCAATACACTGCCCTGTAGGTCTTGGCCAATGAAGACAATAAAAATAAATGAATATGAAAAATATTGTAAGAAAATTGCATCATTATTCATTGTTGCTATAATTTCTTATAGAAAGAAATATAAAGAATACTGATAGTTCTCGTTTCAGGTCCAGCATGTAATGAGCTTGGAAGCTGTTAACTCCCATGCTCACAACTAGAAAAATGATGAATCAACTGAAAATCAATGACTTTTCTTGAATCCATCAGAAAATTTAGGTCACAGGACAAACTGCCACACTGAAATTTGGAAAGACAAGTGAATACAGAGACTCACAGCTGACATCAGGTTTCCTGAGCTGAGGCCACTAGATCCATAAACTGATAGGAATACTTAGATAGTAATTTTGCTGAATTACTGGAGACAGAGTGTGGACTGGCCTGAGTAAGAAATTCTTGTGAGATGTTGTCTTTTGGGGACCACCAAATGTTCATAGTATATGGCAGCCCACTGATTAAAAAAATAAACCTAAGGGTTAACTTCCACTCTAGTGCAGTGGATTTTATGAACAGTACTGAACAGCTGAATCGGGGGTGGGTACTGCATGTCAGATATTGGCTGTAGATGGCACTTCCAAAATAGTTTCCCCAAAGACTTTGTAATCAAACTATTGTTCCCTTTTGCAGTAATTGAAGCTTTGTTGTTATTGCTGTTGTGAAAAGGATTTAATTTAGATGGAAATTTAGCCTTATCAGCAATTTGCCTTATACTAGCCTCTAAATTAAGACCTTAGAAGTCTTTTTAAGTCCAGACTTCATTCCTTAAGATTTCAACCTCACGTCTGCAGCAATCTGTTCTTTAAATATTCGAAATAAAACTTCATAGTTGGATGCAGTCTTTGACAAAGTGAAACTTTAAAATTAGATTTCATTCAACTTGCAAAATTTTAAGATATTATGTCTCAAGAGATTTAACATAGATATGACAAATATTAAAGTTTCCATGATTCCCTAGAGATTACTTTATTGCACAAGAAAATAAGAATTTTTTATTTTCAGAATTTCTATGCCTTTTCACATCTTTCTTTTCCTCTGTTATAGGACCTGCACATCAGATACTCCATAAGACAAAATTTCAATCTCTCAAAGCTCTATTTCTTTGTAAACTAATAGCAGGCAATATACTCTTGCCCTTTAGACTAATGACACCTACAAAACAGTGTTTGAATAGTGTGCTCCTGTTCTCTGTGATTGTGAACAAAATTTACAAACTGCAGTGCTTGCAGTAGGCTGAGTGCTCCCTAATTTATCTTCAGAATTGTGGGCCTTTCTATATAATACTAACTTTCACATTCCAATTTTATAGTCACAAATATTTGCATATGTGCTTCTGCACAGAAAACAGCAAGCAACAATCCTATCCTTCTGTGATATATAGCCATTCTTTACCTTTCAGACTCAGTTTTATTTATAGAGTTCTATTTTGCAACAACTATATTTATTAAAGCACAGAATTGGAAAACACTCTAAGACCAATGATAGATTGGTTGAAAATTCATCGCTAAGATAGCAGGAAAAGACCATTAAGCCACACACCAACAATTTAGTGGCAACAACGAGACATAATATGAGCATATGACCCATAGACTTCTTGTGTTCTGTAAGGGTCACAAGGTTACCTATGAAACCTGGAATAGTCTATTGTCATTTTCCAACCAGTAACGTAAATTATTCGAAGGTGGAATTTCTTTCCTCACTGTCCTTAAAGTGTCTGTGCATTGTCTTGGGTTCAACCTATTTTAGTACATCATCTAGCAGCGTCTGTGTGTCCTATGAATAATGTGGAGACATACTAATTATATTCACAAAACGCATAAAAGAATTTAACGATTTTTGTAAACTAGTTTGTGCTGAGACACCAATCTAGGAGGAATTCATTAACATGATTATTTAAAGCTAACTAAATTGCAGGAGGAAAAAGATGGAGTTTAGTACTTCAAACCTGCTAGACTGGGAATTTTCTCAGGACTAATGGTAAAAAATTTATTGATACTGTCTAAAATGCAGGTCTATACCTATGAGGGAAAAACTGCTGCCTCCTTAGTGATGGAACTGGTTGAAAGTAATCAACCACTAAGCAGGAAATTGCTAGCTCCTTTGGGAAATGGTATCATATTGATTGCTAAGGAATAGTCTCTAAAGTTTGCCAGTTAAACCTTCAGCAGTGAATGCTTAGAACACCCTTGGTAATTCAATGCTGTGGAGTTCATGAATCATCCCCATTTCTGCGATCATAGACTTATTATTCCATAGACCTCCTGAGCAAACATTGGAGTAGCTGGGGAAAGAAGGTGTCTCAATTCTCCTGGACACTTTCTTGTAACCACCTGATTAGAAACGTCCTCTGTAACAAATGCCCTTTGATGAGAATTCAGTATCTTCACACTCTGTACTTCATCTAACAGATCTGTTTATATATGCCTCCCCAGATCTCCCTGTCATTATTTTACAATCCTGTTCTTCCCAAATTTCTCCTATTCCAGTCAAATTATTAAACACTGATCTTGAATCCATATGGGACCATAACTTTTGCCATTTCTCAATCCATACAAAGTGACGAGCTGGATATGTGGCTAGATATTCTGCTCACTAAGATTTTCCTTCACCACTACCACTCAGGCACATTCTGGGGAGGATTGTAATAATCCAGTAATCCCATTTCTAATTTGTGTTAGCTGTTCTGTAGAGGCCCATTTCTTTATTCTTCAGTCAATGGGCCCTATGGAAATCTCCATGAGGGCAAGCTGTAGATTGAAAGAGAAAAGAAACTCATTGGAATCACCAATTCATGAAAACTCATTTGTACATTTCAAGCCTGCTCAAATCTGATCACTTAGTTACCATTTCTTACATTATCATAGATTGTTGCTGAGCAACCCAATCTTATGATGTGAATGGTCAGATATCATCAGTTCATGACAGGCAACAGTTATTTAAAGTCCTGTGGGACTTATATTCAGTCTCTCCTTGGGCTTAGGAACAAGCCTGGAAGAGTTTCCTCCTTAAAGGAGAATAAGAAGTATGTACAATAGGATATAAATTTTCTCCTCCAAATCTCTCCATGTCTTTACCATTCTGACTTTATTAGATCTTGCCAGATGCTTCAAGCAGCATATCTGTTTGCCACGAACACTTCAACTATTATGGAATATTTTCTGTTTTAAGGCCCAAATATCAGAGTAGTTTCACCAATCTGGGTCTGATGCAAAGAGTTCTCTTTTTCTAGGCTTCAGACAACATTGATTCTCACTGGGACACATATTAAATAGATCAGACCAGCACCCTACCTATATGGTATATATTGCCTACAAAACCCCAAATGACTCATAAGCAATATGCCATATTTTAGTGATAGAATATCACTAAACATACAGTATCTTGCCTTCCACTTCGGAGTCATAGACCAATATGCTTCAGATCCCTGGACACCCAGGTGTCTCTATGAGCTGGCGGGCTTGAGAATTCCCAGTGCATTTATCCCCCACACTCTGGTATTCATGCTTGCTCTTGAGTCATTTTAGGTTTTTTCACTACTTCCTGCTCATCAGTTTCAATTAGCATGATAGTGACAATGTAGTACAGCAGTGAGATATTCTGTAATGAAAAATTTTACAAATACAGTTATGGCTGTTTCTGTTGCTCTTGCCAATTGGTAGAAGGAAGAGTATATTTTCCATATCAGAGGAAAGTTACCATGATCTGTGCTTATTTGTCCATTAAGATACCTCTCTTGCTAATCCAACTCTGCAGGTGAACTCACTGCCCAACCCCCTACATGGGACACGAATTCCAGGGGTGTAAATCTCCGTGGCAACGTGGGACATGACTCCCGGAGATGAACCTGGCTCTTCTGTTGTGGGCCACAGGAAGACTTTTTGACCAAAAGAGGGAAGAAAATGAAACAAAATAAAGTTTTAGTGGCTGAGAGATTTTAAATAGAGTTGAGATGTCATTCTGGAGGTTATTCTTATGTAGTATATAAATATCCCTTTTCAGTTTTTGGTGTATTGGAATAGCTAGAGGAAAATATCTGAAACTGTTGAACTGTAATCCAATAGCTGTGATTCTTGAAGATGACTGAATAACTACAGGGCTTTTAAGGTGTGACCAGGTGATTGTGCAAACCTTGTGACTGACATTCCCTTTATCCAGTGTATGGACACATGAGTAAAGAAAAGAAAAGACAAAAATAAATAAATAATGGGGGATATCGGATGGTTTTGGTGTCCTCTTTTACTTTTATTTTTTGTCTTTTGGAGTAATGAAAATGTTCAAAATTTGATTGTGATGATGAATGCACAGCTATATGATGATACTGTGAACCGCTGATTGCACAAGTTGGATGATTATATGGTCTGTGAATATATATGTCAATGAAATTACATTAAAAATGATACCACATCTGAAACAGAACCTACACCAGAAATAACTGATTAAATTTGTAGTAGCCTGAATTTATTCTCTAAAATCTGTCATTTACTGCAGAGGCAAAATTGCGAGTTAAATAGAGTTGTGAGAGAACTCCCTAATCCTATGACTGTGTCTTCGATTATAGTCTTAATCTCTACCTTTCTTCCAGAGACACGGTACTGTTTTCTGTACACTATATTGCAAGACAGCAGAGTTCCAGTGGCTTTGGTTTTACTTTCCCTACTGTAAAAGTCCACACTCCATGAGTCAGGATACCAATATGGGGGTACTGACAACTGCCAAGTATGTCTATTCAGATTAAATATTTTAGGAACTGAGGAACCAACTGCTTTGATTCAAACCTCTGTCAAATGTCCACTTATTACCTGCTTACCATGCCCTCTACTTTGATGTTGGAACACAGTGGTGCTTTGGTTTATCAGGAACCAGTATTATTTGAGGGCTACTGTCTAATAAAATCTCTGAAAGGCCCAGATATTTATCTGCTCCCTGACTAAATTTATATGTGCCTCTTTTGAGGACTATTTAAAGAAATATTTATAGTATATACTTAGGGAATGTCGCATGATTTTTGGAGGGACTGGGGATCCTTCTGATTAGGTCTTAAAAACTGTCTCAAATGGATTCTAGCATGTCTTTTTTTTATTTTTTTTTACCTTCTTTTACCTTTTCAACTTTTTACTGTAGTAACAAATATACCATTCAAAATTTCCCTTTTTAACCACATTCAAGTGTATAATTCAGTAGTATTAATTACTTACACAAGGGGCTCTGGCCTACACTTCAGGCAGGTGCCTTGTGCTAGGAATTGGCCTAGTAATGGTAAGAAGCCATGACTCTACTCTGTGACAGCTTAAGTTAAGATCCAGGTTTTTTGGTCACCAGATTTAGACACTTTCTTATATTCATCAAGTTATATTATATAGTGTTAATTTTTTTTAATTAGAGACACCATAATCAATTAGCCACTTCTTTCAGATAAAATATTCTGATTAGACTTCAATTTCTTGCGATGATGGAGTAACAAACAAAAATTTGTCTTCCCCCCTGAGACGTCAAAAAGTGGGCAAAACATATGAAATATGGTTTTCAAAATGCTGGATATCGGGAACAAAGGATAGTGACCCCTGAAAGATGGGAATCCAATGAGGGGATCTCTGTTTTCTGCCTTTAGTGGTTTCCAGGCTCCAGAACACAGAATAAGGATCATAACTCCAGGCTGAGCTGAGATACTGCTGAGCTTTCAGGAAGACCCTGGCAGCTGGGGTTTACATGGCAGAGTGGCAGCATAAAGAGAGCTCCAGGGATCTGCAGCAGGTCTCCTTGAGTACTCAGCTGAAAAATGATCAGTGCATGTGTGCGAAAGACTGCCATGACTGGGGAAGGGCCACCCAA
Organism: Myrmecophaga tridactyla; assembly: GCA_004026745.1. Lineage (NCBI taxonomy): Eukaryota > Metazoa > Chordata > Mammalia > Pilosa > Myrmecophagidae > Myrmecophaga > Myrmecophaga tridactyla. The sequence goes on from PVIY010002829.1 coordinate 7,008, forward strand.
AAAGGTTGGAGATAATAGTGCCCAACATTTACAGAGGGGCACCCATAATCCTGTTCACACCAGCCACACCTTTGATTCACCCAGAATTGGGAAGAGTAGACAGAGAGTCTTGCCTTGGTAGAAGAGGATTTTTAGCTCTAGAGGGAGCATCACTCTGATCCCCCCTAAAAAAATCAAGACTTGAATAGGTTTCTAATTAACTAGATTAACTAAACTAATTTCTAATTAACTAAACTGCAAGTTATAGAAAAAAAGCTCAAGAATATGTCTTGACAGATAGAAATGTCCAGCATTGACAAAATAAAACTCAAATTCCAATCTCTGGTATTTAATACAAAACTACCAGGCATACAGAGATGCTGGAAATGTTGACCTATAGTAAGGAGAAAAAGCAATTAATCAAAACTTATTGAGAACTGATACATGTCAGAATAGCAGGAAGGATACTAAAAGTTATTAAAACTGCAATCCATATATTCAAACATTTAAGTAAATTTCTCTTTCAACAGGCTTATTATATGTGTAATTGGGATAACTGAAAGAGGAGGTGGCATAAAAATATTTGGGGAAATAGTCAAAATATTTCAAATTTAATGAAAATTATAAACCAAGAGGTACAAGAAACTCAGTGATGTCAAAACAAAAAAACGTGTTAAAAAACACAAAAAACATGCTGAGGCAAATAAACTAAATTGCTGAAAACTAGTGATAGAAAATCTTAAAAGAAGTCAGAAGAAAAAGACAAAATTATGTACAGAGGAATAAAGATAAGGATGACATCAAAATTATCATTGAAAACAACGTGGGTATAAAAAATGTAAAGAACCTCTTTACAGTACTGAGAGAAAAGACAGAAAATTGTCCATGTAAAATTCTATATCCAGTAAAAATATCTTCCAAACAAAACATTGAAAAACAAAACAAAACAAAAAACCCACAAACTATTTCAGACCAACATAAGCTGAAATAATTTATCACCAGTAGATTTGTGCTGCAGTAAAGTTTAATGGGTGTCCTTTAGAAGGGAGAAATATTATATCAGATGGAAACACGATTCTAACCATGTGAATGAAGAAAACTAGAAATGATAGTTATAGGGACCTTGGGGATGCAGCTATGGAAGAGGACAAGAAAACAAGATCCTAGTCTCAGGGAACTTTGAATTTTTAAACCTAAAGGCCTGTCAGAAAATGGAATATTCTATTTTTGTGGAATTTATGACAAAGGGATACAAAATGAAAATCTGAAATCCTGAATTCTCAGACCCCTGTTTGCCACTCTATTATGCCTTATCATAAATAATTTGGTAAATTAGGTTCTCCAAGTTATTTGCTTCTTCTCCTGATTATTAACTGATTATTTGTGAACTATTTCATATAGTTACAAACAATAGAACAATAGAATGTATTTTTAAGCGCTAATGTCAAATATAAGAGAAGTTTTAAAAGAAGAAAAAGTTTGGTCTTAATGCATAAGGCCAGAAGGAAGGACCCATATGGCCTTCACTTTCTTCAAATTATACAGAAAATGTGCAACAATAAGTAAAAAGTGGTTACTTTTTAAACAATTTGAAATTCACAAATTTTCTATCATTGAGTTTTTCTACAAGATATACTATATGCTCTTAAAACTATCTGCCTATTATCAGGGTTTCAACAAACAGAAGTAAACCTGCTATTATTGAGAAAACATATCCCAGCCATACGAGAACCATATTTTCATAGGAAATTATTTAAAACATTATCTATGGTTATACTTCACATAGCTATCTTCTCTTACAGGTAGCCCAGAGAGACTTAGAGATGAGAGTCTCTCTTCGTCAAATTTTACAGATACTCCCATTCCAACACCCCAGGTCTTACCTCTTCCTAATAGGTACATTACATTTTGCATAATATATTTGGTGAAAATTGTACTGGTTTGAAAATATTGTGTACCCCAGAAAAGCCATGTTTTAATTCTGATCCAATCTTTGGGAGCAACTGTACCTTTTAGTCCTGATTCAACATCGTAGGGCAGAAACGTTTGATTAGAGTATCTCCACACACAATTGTGGGTGTCACCTTTTAATTAAATGAGATGTCACTCCACCAATTCAAGGGGGAGGGGTCTTGATTAGTTTACTGGAATCCTTTTTAAAAAAGAAACATTTTGGACAAAGTTTAGAGCCAACAGAACAGAGACATGATGTTTGGAGATACTTGGAGCCCAACAGACATTGCCACGTGCCTTCTGATGAAATATTAAGCAAGCCAGAACCTGGAGAGAGCCAAGGGCAGCTAAGAGATGAAAGCTAGCCCCAGAAAAGCAAAGTGAGACACCCCCCCCCCCCGCCAGGAAAAGAGGCTGAAAGCAATGGAGCCCAGGAGCAAGGGACCAGCAAATGCCAACCACATGTTTTCCCAGCTGACAGAGGTGTTCTGGACTTTCTTGAATTAAGGTATCTTTTTTCTGGATACCTAGTTTGGACATTTTTATAGGCTTAGAACTGTAAACTTTTAAGTTATTGAATTCTCTCCCTCTCCCTTCTTTTTTTTTGCATGGGCAGGCACCAGGAATCGAACCCAGATCTCTGGCATGGCAGGCGAGAACTCTGCCACTGTGCCACCATCGCAGCTCCCGCAAAATTGAGTTTTTAGATGAATTTCCAGTGATTTTGTCCCTGGACCTAAAATAATTTAAAGTTTATTTTAAGACTACCAGAAAAAAAAACATTTGTTTCTTTGACCTTGACTTTATCTGAGAGTTTAAATCCCTGAGCTTATTTTTTTCTGTAAATTCTCAGAGCAGTCAGACATGGTTATGCTATTGCATAGACTTACAGTCAACATTTCTTCCATAATCCATTTAGTCTTTCAGTTCACTTGCTTCAATTAGGCACCTCTGCATGCCAAAAATTGTTTACAGCTTCTCATTGGCAAAGAGCTTAATACTTTACTTGTATTAGTCAGGATTCTCTAGGGAAACAGAACCAACAGGAGATATCTGTAAATATGGAATTTATAAAGCTGTCTCATGCAACCATGGGAAGGGAAGAGTCCAAATTCCATAGGACAAGCAAGGAAGCTGGCAGCTCCGATGAAAGTTCTTGACAAACACCAAAAATAGGGCTTGTTCTCTGAAGAAGCCGTGAAAAAAGTCTCTCTTTTTCCTTGAAAGTCTTAAACTGATGGTTTATTCCTTTCATAGGGACACGCCTTAGTTGATCGCAGATGTGATCAGCCAAAGCTGCAAACAATTGACTGATGATTTAATGCACCAGCTTCGGGTTTATCAACCAGCTGTGAAATATCCTTGCTGCAACAGTCAGGCCAGTGCTTACCCAACCAGACAACTGGGCATCATCACTTGCCAGGTTGACATCAGAATCTACTCATCACAATGCTCAAGGACAAAGTAAAACCAATCAAAGAATCCTATCTTTGAGGAACTTTACATGCTGATGAGCATTTAGACTGTTCTTAGTCCTTTGATATTATAAACATTACTCAGCTGTTGTGGATAACATTTTATAATTTCCAACTTGTGTGAAAATATCAATAGGAAAATTTTCTAGAAGTAGAATGCCTGGGTCAAGTGTAAATTCATTTGTTATTTTGATAAGTATCTGTAAATATCTTTCCATATGAAGTGGTACCAATTTAAACTCCAACCAGGAATATATGACAGTATTCATTTCTCTACAGTTTAGTTCATAGGATAGAGTATCAAACTTTTGGAAATTTGACAATTTGAATGTTGGAACATTTTACTGCACTATGATTTTATTTTATCATAAGGAAAATTATAGTTTTCTTGTAGAGCTATGAGAATTCCAGTTTTTGTGAATTCTCTCTAGGATCACATCCCTTGCCCAACTTTGTGTTGAGATAGTATTTTCTTATTGGTTTATAAGCACTCGTGATATATTAGAGAAATTAGTCCTATTATGTTTCCTCAAAACACTGAAATTTTTCTTTGTATAAGTAGTGCACATTTATTCTTAAAGTCATTCCTTGGCTTTAGTTGTTGTTGATATTACAAACAGAACTTTACCTTCAAGTATATCCTCTAAAAGTTATTTATATTTTTGATGGCTACTGATTTCTGAAAATTGATTTTCCACCTAGACAAATTACTGATTTCACCTGTTGTTTGTAAAATTTTTAACTAATTACCAGTAATAAAATCATGTTGTCTGAGAATAACAAGCATTTTACCACCTTCTTCACAATTTTATATTTCTAATTGATTTCCCCCCTTAGAGTATATTGACAGTGCCCAAAACAATGTTAAATAGTATCGGAATGTGGAATATGCATCATTTTTTCCTGTATTATAACTATATCATGTACTTCTATTTTAACATTATACATTTTACCAAGAACAGATTTTGAATCTGATTTCAGCATTTTATGGAGATCTTTTAGTTTTCTCTTTAGATCTATGAATATCATGAATTATAGCAATATACTTCCTCATTTTAAAAAGAATTCTTGCAATACTGGATATATCCCTATTTAGTCAAGTTTTATTATTCTTAATGTGTTGCTGGAATCTGTGTGCTAATGTTTAAGATTTTTTGCTTACTAGTTATAAGGGAAATTGGTCCAAAAATGTATTTTTGAACCAACCTCTTTTATTTTTATTCTTTCTTTTTCTTCAAATAAATTAGAAGCAGCATTTTTCTATTAATATGGGATAGTTTAAAATTGCATTGACATAATAATGTGTTCACAGATTTTTAAAAATTTTCCTTGAAACAATCTAGACCTAATATTTTTGATGAGGTAGCCATGCAGCAGCTCTTTTTACTTCTATGAGAATTGGTCTGTTTAAGTTTTCTAACTCTCCTGAGGTCAGTTTCGGTAAATTATATTTTCATAGCAACACTATATATTTTATGATTTTAAATAGACCTCTTTTAAGTTGCATATACTTAGGATATATTCTTATGAATCTTTTAAATATCCTGCTTCTAAGATTATTGCCTTCTTCTGTGT
>PVIY010002829.1:12089-121652 GCA_004026745.1 Myrmecophaga tridactyla
TATACATAAAAATGGTTGCTGTTATCTCTTCAAATCTCATAGTCATAGAATCTGATCTACAATTTTCAACGAAAATAAAATGCCCAGGAATCTATTTTGAGACACAATGCAAAATAAAAATGTGAGGCATCTCATTCAAAAACGTTAAAAAGTATCAGGGTGATAACGCCAGGGCATTAAACCCAGCACGGGCCCTATATAAGCAGAGAGCCTGGTACAATTGCACAGTTTATGAGCCCGTGAAACCAGCCGATACATCTGCTTTCGTAAAGCCCAACATTTCCACAGGATTATTGAACCAGAAGGGGCTGAGAAATTATATCTTAATTGCATAGACACTTGAAATAAAAAAAAAATTATCTTAGGTCATACTTTAAAATATCTTTCTATGTCATATTGGGCTGGGGTAGGGATGAGGGGCAGGTTGACAGAGTCCTAAGACTACTAGACTCGAGTTTCTAAGCTTTACCTTGCTGTATCTAATTTTTTTTTTCCATGAATATCCTCACTCTCAGGTTGCAGCATATTGCTGGTTGATTTGCTTCTGTACTTATGGAAAAAATGTTTAATAGTCACTGTGTCCTTGATGCTGCATTGACTTGGAAATGTTTGTATTCACTTCACCACTTGTGCTGTTTATGAAATCTTGATAACTTAAGTAGTTTTCATACCATATGGATCTCAGTTTCAGCACTAGTGTCTTTCTCAGAAATTACAACATAGCTTTATATTCTTTCTTTTTCTTCAAATAAATTAGAAGCAGCTATTTTTTTTTATTAATTATGGAATTGTTTGAATTGCATTGACATAATAATCTGTTCACAGATTTTTAAAAATTTTCCTTGAAACAATCTAGACCTAAGATTTTTGATGAGGTACCCATGCAACAACTCTTCTTACTTCTTCTATGAGAATTAGCCTGTTTATGTTTTCTAACTCTCCTGAGTTATAAATAAATTTCTAATTTATTTCATTAGAAATAAATGCATAACACCCAATTATGCCCATATATTGCTGAAAACCTCTTTGAATTATTATCATGTACATCAATAGTTTAAGTCCAGCAAATGTATAAAGGCAGTTGTGAGTGTTTTAAGGATATGCTTAATAACAGAACTTAACTCAGGAGCTGCAGAATGAAATCCACTCCAAAAATGGCAGAATCATGTTGTTTGGTTCAACAAAAATGGCTGACCATGATAGGCATTTTACAAGGAACATGGAGATAGTAATCAAGTTCTTTTTTGCTACCTGAATTCTGCTTTATGCCTATTTCAATGGCAGAACCATTGCATAAATTTCCAACATGCAGTGTCGAAGGACTGCAAGTCAAGATTTATATCACTGAAGAATATTTGCTTTTGGATCCCTTCGTCTAACAATTTCAAGCCCTCTGTACCTACTTAGCCCTCATTTTTATTTTAAGTGGTGTTAGAATAGTTTGTTCTTGATTAATAATTGCCTTTGAGTTCTAAAATCATTATACGTCATTAAACTGCCTAAGAGAAATAACTAGCAATTACTCTTCTATTGAAAAAGATGAAGAAATTGTGAAATAAGCCTGTTAAATCTTCTCTACAAGTTCAAAATCAAGCATCAAACTTCCACATAGATTTTTATTTTAATCAGCAATATAACTGATCTATGATTTTTTAAATTTACTAGTTTAATTTTCAAATTTACTTTTTAAAATTACATCATCCAAACTTTTTGCATATATTAAGAATCTTAAAATACTGAGATGAAATTGTCTTGATCCATGGTTACAGAATTCAATTTGCATGAAATAGCAAAATAGTATATATTCTTTTTTAAAATGGCTAAAAAATTTTCAGCTTAGGTTTGTATGAAATCAGCACAAGGATATGCGTTTAGTATATCCATAAATTGTTGGAATGGTAAGACCCTAAAGACTAACTAGGACAACCACTTCTTCATACAATTAAGGAAACTCGAGTTCCCAAAATAAGTGACTTCTTCAAGATCATACAACTACTACCTGACCTATGAATTAAGGTTTCTGACTTTTAAACTAAGTGCTATGGCCAAAGTCAATCTGACTTATTTTTGCAATCACAAAGTAGCTTGTTGAAAATCTTCACAAATTAACTGGTGTTTGCATTAATGTGGCTTAATAATTGGATTGCTTTAAATATGCTATAGATACAGTCTCCATCATCTTACATAACAAGTTAACATTTGAAAATTCAGAAATCATATAAAAGTTGGGTGGTACAAATAGCAACTCCAACCTGACCAAGCATTGACCTCATCCCTAGCCCCCACCCCCAGACATCTCTTCCTATAACTCCCTGGAAGCTCAAGGAGTTTCGGCTGCTAGAACCTTGAAAGCAGCCCACCCAGAATGCATCTTATTTTGAGAAAAGTTCACATACCAGGATGTTTTCTCAAAACTTGCACACAAGCCCCTGGCATTTAGTCATTTTTGTCCCCCAATCATAAATAATCTATAGAATGGTTGCCATAGGAGTGGACGTACTCAAGGGAACTCCTTGACATCGTGCTGTCCATCGTGAGGTAGCTGCAGCTTTCTGTAGGTGAATTTCCCTAATAAATGATTTTGAACTGATCACTCTGGCATTTAATGCTTCTTTCTTCAGAATCACAGCTAGTCCCACCTTAGGGCAATCTGAAAGAAGCCCCGTCTAGGTCTTCCCCTATTTGTTCTTTCAGGGTGAGTCCTGCTGCTGGTTCATTGGGATACAACAAAAGTTAATGTTTACATTATTCTAGCAAAAGTCTGAATTCCTGATAATAGGATTGTAGGTGCTTTTCTTCCTTTCAGTTTTTTTCTTTTCCATAGGATCTGGGGAAAGCAAATGGGTCTAGTTGAGCTTATTCTCAAAAGAGAACTTGGGGCAACCTGGACTAGTCGGTTGACACTGAATCTTATTTAGGAATCTGGACTGTTGCAAGGTTAAGGACAATGATAGAAAAGGCAGCAAAATCATGGCCATCCCTGCAATGTGTAATGTAAGATTTCCTTCCCCTGTTTCTTTCTTAGTTTTCATTGAAGCTATTAAATTCATGAAAATATGAGTGTGATTGGATTTTTAGAAGTAAATTATAATGGAGCTTATTTCTGCATATACATAAGCATAAGAAACATTATGGGAGATGGCAAATTAGGATGCTCCAGGAACCTGTTCCTCCACCAAAAATTCCTATTGTGTTAGCAATACCCATCAAAATGAACCATTTCAGAACTTTGGAATCTGTTCAAACTTGCAGCTCCAAGGTTAGTATTTGATAAAAATAAAGAGGCTGGTAAATTTTGTTGAAATTCAGGATTGCATGGAGCAACTCCATCCCTAAACCCACAGCCCAGTGACAACCTCCAATGGGGTCAGGGCTCATGCTCCCAGAATGGTTTGATGGGGCCAGGCTGGCCATGAAAGACCTTGTCCTCCAAGGTTCAGGGTTGCATCTTGTGAGCTGCCTGATGTTTCACTAAGGAGCTAGTGTAGGGATTGGCCTTCAATACTCTCGAGCTGAAGAAGTTTTCCCTTGTGGCATTCATCAAAAGAATTTAAAGAGAAAGAACGCTTCTTTTTTGACTTTTATTGTTGGATATAGTCATTCACGTAAATAAAGCATACCAGCTTACCATGGAGATTATGGAACAGAGAATTCACTGACCACATATGACAAAAAAAATGCAGTCCTTTCAAAAATAGTTTGAAAAGTTAGTAAACAGACAGTTGCAATCCTCAACAAACAAGATCAGCAATCCTTAGGGAAGGGGAAGAATCTTATTTCCAGAGTTATCACATTATAATATTCAACATTTCCAGGTGTTTTTATTTTTCTCTTTAGATCTATGTATATCCTGAATTATATTAATACATTTCCAAAAAGCTTTTACAAATTAATAATAATGACAACAACTGAATCAAATTATGGGCAAAATAAATGAACAGATAAACCAAAGAAGATATATAGATGTTCAGCAAGTACATGAAAAGATGTTCAACATCATTAATCACTAGGGAAATGCAAGTTAAAAACACAATGCAATATAGCTTCCTACCCATAAGAATGACTATAATAAACAAGACAATAAGAAATGCTGATGAGGATTTGAGGAAACAAAAAAACTTTGTACATTCCTTGAAAACGTAAAAAAGGTATAGCCACTTTGGAAAACAACTTGGCAGTTTCTCAAAAATTTAAACCTAAAACTACCAAATGACCTAACATGCCCATTCCAAGGTATCCACATACAGAAGAGAAATATAAATATGTGTCTACACAGGAATTTCATAACAACATTATTCATCATAAACTCCAGGTGGAAACAAACGCAATCATTTGGGAATGGATAAACAAAAGGTGGAATATTCATACAATGGAATATTTTCAAAAACAACAAATTATTGACACACGCTCCATCATGGATGAACTTCAAAAACATTATGCTAAGTGAAAGGATCCAGCCACAAGTGATTATATTTTGCATGATTCATTTACATAAATATCAAGAAAAGTTCAATTTACAGATACAGAAAATATACTATTGGTTTTCTAGGGATGGAGATGAAGATTTACTGTAAATAAGTGTGAGGTATATTATTGGGGGGTGAGAATAATATTCTAAAACTGAATCATGGTGATGATTGTACTGCTCAAATTTACTAAAAATTACTGAATTTCACCCGAAATGGATAAATTTTATCATATGTAAAATATACTTCTTAAAAAAATCTGGAAAAGTAATACATGCATGACAGTAATTAATTTGTGTATTAATTTGTGAATGTTATGAAGACCCATGTCCCATTCCATGGTACCACCTGTGGAATTGGCGAGAGAGACCTCAGGAAGTACTTCTGTACGGTAAACAGGGAGACATAGAAGGGTATATGATATGTACACGCTGTCAAAGCTACCCTTGATAGCATTTTTTAAAAGTATGTGCCAAATCTTTTAAATATATAAATTTACCAAATGGTTGTCCATACAATTCAACTTCCAGAATATTATCTAACAAAAATAAAAGCACATGTATTTAAAACTAATTATATAAGAATTCTTATTGCAACATTATTTATAGTAGCAAAAATGTAAGAACAACCTTAATGTCTTAAGTAGGATAAGAACTAAATAAATCATTATATCCATGCAGTGGGATATTATTGCCACAATTCAGAAGAATGACATATTTTTATGTATTGACTTGGAAGGCTATATTCTAAAAATTATCAACATATTATTAAACAAAGAAAACAACTAAATAAAACTGTGTGTGTGTCTATGTCTGTGTCTAGCTAGCTAAATATTTGAATCAGCTGGTATACCAGAGAAAAAGAATAGAAAGATACACTCTAAACTGATGACATTGATTATAACAGGGAATGAAATAGATGGGGAGTGGAGGGAGGTATTACACTTTGAAAACTTCTGTACTATTTAACTTAATACTAGAGCAAAAGGGAGGGAGTTATCAGGGAGTGTGATGAGCAAATAAATGGCCTGTTTTGGATTTGTGGACACTTTTAGGTCTTCCAACATAATTATGTAAACACATATATATGAACATGTGGCCATGAGACCTACTTCCAGAGTACCCAACCTGAAATATCCAAATTTGCCTTTGTTAAAGATAGATTCCATTCTCCATTTCAGAATACGTAGCAAATGAATAATCTGGATATGCATATTTTTATGCAAATCTTGAAATGTCCTTTTAAATGCAAATTTAAAGAGCTAACTTTCTTAAGCTTAAGCCTCTGCAGAAAATTGTCAACCTATTGCTAAGCAAGCCCCCTCCTTCTGGCCAGCCCTCTTGCTGAGTTTACAGCTAATGAGGCTGACCTCCACCCACTTATCACCACCAGCTCTAGAAGGAGACACTGTTCCTGGGCACTGAGCTGACACGTGTTTCTGATGTCCTGGCCATCAATCTAACATGCAGATTCCATAGAAACAATATCATAGATATACACTCCTCTATTTTAAATGCACATTATAAATTACCACCAATAAATGTATTTCTTCATTACTTTAACAGTTTAAATTCAGGTTTAATGGAAAATTCCACCTACAAGCAACTCCTCAGAAAAACCATTGGTAAGCAGAGGTGCTTGTGCAATGTGAAATATACTTGAAACAGTGCTACTCTTCAAGCACACAATGGGTTAAATGGAATTCATTTCAGACAGGATTTGGCACTGTCAGGGAGGAACTACAACCTGAGAGAAAATGCTGAGGAGTAACCCTCCCACAATTCAATAGGTGCCAAAAGTAGACAACAGGTCCTAATGCACCAGAACAAGCTGGGTTATTAGTCACAGCAAGTGAACAGCATGAGCATCCAGATGTCACATCAGACCTGTCCCAAAGTCCCACATGGGGATGGGATGAACTCAGATGGATGTGTTCCAGCTCAGGAGCAAACAACAAACTTTGCAGTAAGCAGCAAACCAGCCAGCACCCCGCCATACCCTACCCCGGCCATTGTCCAGGAATTTTCCATTAACTGCTATGTGACTGGCTACAAAAATGGCTCTGTATCAGGAGATGGATAAGCCTTGCAGTGTGGCACACTCAGCGACCACACGGCACTCTGCTTCTCCCAACAGGCACAAAGCCATAATTCAATGTCTATTGCAAATGGGTGCCATGCAACCAATTGTGGTAAGTAATCCACTGATAGATTAGAACATATTTGTTGTAAAATTTCACTTCCTTTGTTCCTAACATTTCTAATAACTGGGGATAGTATTTTTCTATTCAGCAAAAGCTGAATTCAGAATGGTAACTCAATAAAAGAATTATGTGAAAAACTAGGGGTCTTAGTTTTAGGTCATTTCTGTTCTGATCCACTGTTCAATATATTATTACTACATAGTAAATGCACTTAAACATAAAAAGTAATTTATTTTCAAGTCACTTGGTCTTCTTTTTTATAACTTAAGGAATTCCAAATTTATTTTAGATAACTTTTCTTCCCAGGAAGAAGTTGATGGTCCACCAATGGTAAATAAATTATAAACTGGATTTAACATTTATTTTGTCACTTTTAAGTAAGATGATAAGTAAAGAGAAAAGTTCATCCATTGTAAGGTAACGATAAGAGGAGGAATCATCGGTAAATGAAAATTCTAAATCCAATAGTGATGAAATAAATGTAGAATATGGCTGAATCAAACCATGAAGACAAGGCTGGCTCCACGGGCACACCACCCACTTGTGCACCCAAGTTTGCATGCTCAGAACAGTCCACTCTTGGTTTAATGCTTTCTTGTCACCACCTTGTTATCCTTAATAATTATTTAGCCAAGAACCCTGCATTTTCACTTTGCAACTGGCCGTGCAAATTAGGTAGTTGGATCCGCATGAAGCAAACAGGTTTCTGAAGTTGTCACTTTATCTTATTAGTTCTACTTTAATTATTCTTATATGTTGAAATGTTTTCTTCCTGTATGCTTAGGGTTAGATTTATATAGATAAAAAATTTGCCTTTCTTTGGCTGTAGTCAAACAGCTGAAAGAATTCATATAATATTCTAACCCGGAACCCTCATTTTGTTCAATTTATTTAATTCAGTCTAAATATTAGAGTATACTAATCGGTTTCTCATTAAAAACTTAGAAAATATTGGACTGTGTCACCCCCCCCTTGCTGAATCTGTTTTGCCAGAGAACTCTCCAGAGTGACGTACCTCCAACCAGTTAGCTCTGCTGAGCAGGGAAAGAAAGAACAGCTGTCCAAAGGCCTCATTGCTGGAGGCTATTCCACTTACAGTTGACACATTGTGATAGAAAAAAAGGAGAAAGAAGAGGTGCCAGACAGGATAAATGGTACTTATTTTGAAACGAAAATCCATAAATTATGCTATATTAAACGCACTTGTGAAAGCAAGCTGGTGTCATCTGCTAATGATGATTTAACTGCTGTAGAATTATATGAAGGCTATCAAAAGCATTTTGTAAATGAATAAAACATTATGAGTAGCAAATATTTTCTAGGAAGTAAAGCTTTATATTCTTTCAGCTTCATGTGAAGCAAGTTCCTTTTCCATTTTTCCATCTTTCTCTTAACATTAAAATTCATACCCACTCTATCTCTTTCATTCCTTCTGAAGGAATTCACAGTTGATGGACCCCCACTTTGTCTCATTACTACCACGCAAATACACACACACACACACACGCCATCCCTGATTAATTGGTAGTGGCTGCCTCCGTGCTGAGATGGGGACTCTTAACTGTACACTGTCTGCAGGAAAGTGAGTTTTGATTGATTAACAATTTCTCCCATGGTCAGAGAAGGCTGAAGTTGATGGGCAGTAGGGGTATATAAGGAAGAGGAGGTTAAGGGAAAATGTACGTTGTTTGTCATTTTTAATCTTAAATTGAAGATGGCTCTCTCCAACTGCTGCCAATTAAATAAGTGCCCTAATGTTTGCAATTACTTTTCATTCTTTTTCAGAAGCTTTCATTTGAAGAACATTGATTTAATCAATGAAGTCACTTCCAACCTTTATGATGTCATAAAGACAGAAACTGGAATCTTGCTTGAAACTTTAGGCAGTGTAGAGAATAACTAAAATAAAAGTAAATTGGATGAATATTTGGGTCCCCCTATTTTTTTCACGTTTCCTTTTTCACTGGAATAGTCTTTAAATGGAATAATTGTACTGGTTCTTAAGAGCCTACCTCTGAAGTCATATTCTTCAATAATGATCCCTAATATATTCAAGACAGTTCATACTCTTACTTTTGCTAACTTCATGTCTTATATATACTTTTGTTTATACTTATATTAATAACAATGTGTTTATTTTCAAGACTGGCTTCCATCCTAAATGATAAATCATACTGAGTAGCGCATATAGCAAGGTTCAAGAAAATTTAGCCATCAAAAGACTTCTAGAGAAAGATCTATAATTTGGACTCAGTATGAACTCTAAACATCTTTCATATTGAAGCAGCAAAATTATCTTATTTTACTTAATAGGTCATTAATAAGAAGCATTAAATTATTTACAATATGTTTCTGGAAGTAATCCCCCCAAATTAGGTAGGTATATTGCTATTTCTCTATATTTATCTCACCTAACATATAGCAGTGACTTAAATTTAGTAGATGTTCACTAATTATTTAGGGAGGGCATTAATTCTAAAGTGATTTTTATGCATATTAACATATCCAAAATATTTCCTTCTTTGAGCAATGATCAGACTTTAAGTTCTGAATTGATGCTTCTCAAAGATTAAGTCAAATCCTTAAAATCATTTTATCAGTTAATTGTGGAAAATTTTCTTGTTTTATTTTACCTGACCATAAATATATGACTAGAGTTGTCTAGGATTTAACAAACATAATGTGTAAGTTTACAATTCAAAACAATTCAGTGTATATTTTCAATGAATTATATAATTTTTCAATTTTTTTAAATCAAATCCTTTTTGAGATAAGTCCAGGTTTTCTGGTGCCATAGTACATTTAGTTTGGACAACGTGCAGCATCATATAATGAAAGAAAGCATTACATTTAATAAAGTAAAAATAATTTGTTTGACTAGTCTAAAAATCTGCTTGAGTATTATATCTAAGATATAGATAATCTTAAAGTTGTGCTTTTGCTTTTATTATCTAATTATGCCCTCAGTTTCTACTTTTTATTTTGCATATAGTTATAACACATTTTTTTGCCAACAAAATTCTAGTAGAGAATAGGTTTTAGCAAGTTTCATTTCTGCAAAACTTAAGCATGAGAAATGCTAAAATTCAAAGAGCAGTCATTAGCAAAATTGCTGAATCATATGAGCCTGGAATGATTCTGTGATTAATAGCCATGTTGGTGATCACTAAAGCCTAGATATTCAGATAAAAATCATTGGAAGGACAGTTGATAAAGTGCTATTCATTCTGTGATCAAGACAAAAATGAAAAATGGGTAGTCGAATTATCCCAGATGGTACAGCACCTATACAACTCTGCTAGCTTCACGTAAGGAAATGTGTGAGTTGTAATTTAAGAGAAGCAGGATCGAACAATGAAAGAAGGTGTGACCGCCAATAACTTCATTCCTAGACATGGGTACAATTTTTATGCTGGCACACTCATTAAGATGGAAGCAAAATGAAAAATGTAAACCAAGTCCCAAATTTAAGCATGAATCGATTACCACCCATTTCACAAACAGTATTTCTATCTAGTAGACAAAGTTCGCCTACAGGGTGTTTTCATTACTAGTATCATTACAACGCCTTACAGTTCTTAAGGATTTGAATTGAGCTAGTCTGTAGCAATCATTGACATCATCATCCTCATGATAACTGACTAATTTAAAGCCATGTACTAATTCAGAGCCAGTAATGGAAAGTCTCATCACATCCCTTTTTCAAATGCCTCAGAATGCAAGCAAACCCTCTACTAAAGTGCTATTATACTTGGTTTCAAATTATTCTGCTAATCCGATCACAGATATTCAGAGCAGAGATGGTTACCTATCCAAAGGCAACAGATACGCTGTTCAAAAATGTGTGCAATACGGTACTACATAACCCAGGGTGACTATGCGATCCCATCAAGAGTTCATCCTTTAAAGACAGTTTAAATTCAAAGAAAATAGAAACACTCAGTAGTGGCTGGAAGAATAGAGACAAGACAAAAAGCACAGAGAATAGCAGGTGATATCATGGCAGGACGCTAGTGTTGGAAGCGAGAGAAAACGTCAGCGAGGTGAACATCTTTCCCCCAGCATGGCCAGGCATGCGTTGTGTCCGGCACAATTCTGCTCCATAGGTGATATCTTACCCTTTATTTCTTCATGTGGCCTTAAAAACCCCATCAGCTGAAATTACCTTGGTGTATCTCTGGTCTTTAAAACTGGTACTGGATGATACTTTTAGAAGAGTCACAGCATGCAGTGTCATAACATTGATAGATTGTACTCCACTTGGAGTGAGGAAGAGGTGAACTTCAAGAGGCCTGCATGAAGGCATTTTCATAATTTAGGTACTTTCTTTTCTCTTTGCCACTATAGTGTTTGACCTGAAAAGTTCTAAGATACGTAGTTGAAAGAAATTTGTAAAAACCTGAAGAGTTAAATTCTAAAGATAAGATATCACTCTCTAAATAAATATATCGATCTACAAATGTATAATTATGTAATTATAAGGAGAATAGGTTTAGATTTATTAAGAAAAGGTTTACTTCTATGTAATAGTTATATTTTATTGTTTCACTTTTTTTTCAAAAAAATAAAGTTTTTTTGTATTCAGAATGTTTGGTTATATATATTTTCTTTCTCAACTATGCCACCAACATCATAAAGTCTATTTTTCCATAAAGTTAATAATTGAAAATGACAGTTTGACTTGCCTAAGTCTTAACCCCCATCCAATGAAACAGCCACCCTGTATTCAGGGCATATTGTATAGTGGTTGAAAACATGTTGAACAGTTCATAGGAAATGGATTCCAATATTTGCTGTACTATAAAATAAAATATTTTAGTCAGGTTTCCACTAAGTCCCTAAGAGTATTGAAAGTTTCTGAATCTATAACATAAACTGGTATACTAAAATATATAAGATAGTATTTGCACTTTTATCAATTACTTGAAAAGCATTTACTGCTTTATTGTCCAAGCAAAATATTACGAATCAATCTATAAAAACGAGGCAATAGATTGTTGAAATGTAGCTTCAGCATATAAGTGGAAGTCCCATCTTCACTCTTTGATACCAATGTGATTTTAAGGAGAATCATAAGATTTTATAGTCATCTGCTGTGATGTGTGACCCTGCTGCCATAGATTTATTACGTAATATTTACAGTGAAATCTCAGCAGAATGTTAGCGCACATAGCAGGCATTTTGAACAGGTCTGTTTAGAACATCTTGGCCTTGTCTTGGCATTCATTCCATTTCAAGAGTGTGTTATATTAGAAATAGTAACTTTCTCAAATGCAATTTGAAATTGGGGCCTAATCAGGGTGCACAGGTCTTTCAGTGGTAGAATGCTCACCTTCCATGCGGGAGACCTGAGTTTGATTCCTGGACCATGCACCTGAAAAACAAACAACAAACAAAAAGAATTGAGGCCTAATTGGTTATGCTAACATCTCTAGTAAAAATGTCTTTTTCTTTATGCATTACACATTGTTATGGTGTCTAGCTGCTCTCCTCCCATTGTTTTAACACTTTCTTAACTAAAATTATATTGATGTGGCATAAATGATTCAATCCTAAAGTTCTTGTTCAATTTGAAGAGCCTCGTTCTAGCTGCACAATGGGAGGATTATCTAATATTTATGCTGAATCCTGCAAAGGCTCTTATCTCATGCAAGAAAAATGAATAATTATAGCTGTAGAATGACTTTCGTATGTCCAATAACAGTATCAAAACATTTTTGAAAATAAGTATTATGCATAAGTACTTTATTGAACTTCTGTATATTTACACACATACTACTTTTAGGATTAAGAATGTGGAATTAGTTCTTTGAGCCAGTTTGAACTTCTCCCAGAAGTTGAAGACACCCTGCAATTTTCTGAAGGTCTTTAAAGGGTTAAAAGGAACTTAGGAGTTAGCAGCGTAAAAAGAGGAAAGCATTCATCACAGAGCTGGGGCCCTGAGTTATAACGCCTTGGCATGCTGTTGGGTGTGGGACTCACTCCTCTCTTTCTCACCTAAAAAATGAGAATAATGACATCTGCTTTGACCATCTCACAGAATTACTGCCAAAGAAAGGGAAATGCTAGCTACCAACTCAAGAAGAAAATTATATGTATAGTCAAAAATCAAAGAAATAGACAAGGTCAAATACTAATGTGATTTCTAAAGAAACTTTCACCTTAAAATTACCTCATTGAAGATGAAATTAAGCAAATATTCCAAAATAAATGAAAATAAATAATTAAGATATTGGTTTCTGTTAGTGTCTTTAGTATCAATAATTTTACCAGTTATTTTTTTTCCTTGAGAAGTCTTCAGAGCAAGTCTAAAGTCCTTCAGAAATGTATGTAAATCAAGAGTTACAGAATTCTGGCCCCAGGGGCTTGCTTTGCTTACGATAGAGTCTCACGGATCCAGGTGTAAATTTGATGTTGCAGATGGTGTTTATGCTGCTTCAACTATCAGCCCTCAACTGTATCATCCCAAAGACTCAGAGACAAAGTATAAGGTTAAGACCAAAAGGGAGATTGCTATCGTCTTTGAATACTGAATATTTATAATTATACCAGCCATGGAAAGGAAAATTAGAATTTATACCAATTCCATCTTTTGAATTAAGAAATGTTATTGCTGTCAGATTCTAATTTTTCCCTGCCAAGCACATTGTGTGTGTATTCCATGCACATACTTGAGTTTAGGCCCTGCCTATACCAATGTTGTTAAGGGATCTGATTTCAAGGACTGGGGAAGGAATTACATAGAGTCAGTATTGGTAATAACATCCCAGTGTCAGGCCAGCACTATGATCATCAATTATGAACTATGGAAGTGTCTCCAGATGAGGTGGGAGGGTGAAAACAGGAACAGCCTTTGGCGGAGGGCTCTGTCAGAACTACCTAAAAAGGAACTTTTTTTTTAAATTGGAGTCCTTTAAATATTTGGTCCATCTGAACCAAGACTATTCCCCTTAACATTTTATTTTCTTCTCTCTTCAATTTTAAAATGAATCATGCTTTATGACTGGGCCTTGTCAGAAATGTTTTCTAATAGATTGCACTAAATTCCAAAAAAAATACATTCCTCAGAGCTGTTAATTAAAAAGGCCTGCTGGTATAAATAAACACATATGCTGCTGATTAGCCACCCCTTAGGGGTCAACAGTGGGGAACTCCTGCTGGGTTTCTGCCGGAGTCAGAGAAGTCTTGACAGCAGAGAAAGCATTTCATTTAGGAGAGAAATGGTGAGATGTGGTTACCTAGGCTGAGAAGTAATGGGAGGGAATTCCAGACAGATGAACTTGTGCAAAGCCATGGAAGTGTGAAATAATTTGAGTTGATTTGGAAAATACAGGAACTCCAATATTGCAGGATATTAAAGTTTGCAGAATGGGAGGATATATTAGTAATGATTCTATCAGTCACAAAGATAGAAGTTCACCCCCAACTAAATTTAGGGGAAATGGAGCAATACTTGGCACATATAACTTAAAAGAACATGATTTCAGGCTTATCAGTATCCAGAAATTCAAATAGCAGCATCTGAATTCTCTTCTGTGCCCCTTCCTTGTCTCTCCTTTCCCTCTGCATTGGTTTCATTGTCAGTGAGTTGAAAAAGGTAAGTGGCCAAAGCTGCAGACTCATATCCGTCAGCTTACCTACCTTAGAGGACAAGAGAGTATTCTGGCTACTCTTATCATTGCCACAGTAGTTTTCTTAGCTACTCTAGTAAAAGTTCTGTGTAGGGTGTGGGTTGGCTTGTTCTGGGTATTTTTTCTTTCCTGAGCCAATTAGAGCTGCCAATATAGGGTACTTTGGCTTGCTTACCTGATCTCACATGTCTGTCTTTAGGAACAGGGCACAAGGAATGCAGCCTAATTCTGAATGTATAAAATGAACACGACAATAATAAATCACATGAGGATGATCTCTGCAATAGATTATGAACAAGGGAAAAAAGAAAAATAAAACCAGAAAACAAACAAATACCAACTTTTAGGAAATGAGGAAAAAGAGTATGATGTATAGGCAGAGCCAGATCATGATAATTGTAAAAATACATTTTGGTTTTATCCTGTAGAAAATAAAGAACCATTGAACAAGTTTGTAAAGGAGAGTGATATAGTTTTATTTGCACTTAGAAAAGAACTCTGGGGACTCTATGGAAGACACATTGGAGAGAGGTGAGATTGAGTCAGGAGCACTGCTGCCAAATGAGACACTTTGGCCCTTCCCAAATAATGTACTTGAAATATAGAGCCGCTTTCTTATCTGGATGCATTTTCCTAATATTTTTTACATTCTTTAGAGACCTTGGAACATACCACAAAAATATTGGAGTGTATTTAAGCTGACTATTCAAATATGATTCAATTATGAGAGATAAATGAACAATACATGTGTGTGCATGTGTGCATGTACATATATGTGTATTCATCATATAAAGCAGGTTTTGTTTTTTTGAGATACTGCATTTAGAAAATTGCTATTGCTCTACTTCAAATTGAATGTCTGCATCTTGAACATTTTTGTTTCCTGTACATATCCAAGTGTTTATGCATGCATAATGAAAACTGTACTATTTTGGTATACACATTTTTTTGTATAAGCACTGTAAATTCTAAAGAAGATATTTTGAACAGTCAAAGCAAATAGACTTTGAAGTAATATGCTTTGGAAAGAAGTAAAAGCAAACAGAATAAGAGCGAATATTCATTACAACTAATATCGGAGATCACTGATTAAATTTTTAATTTCTTGATTATTCCTCTTTCCTTTCGTGTGTATTAAACACTAGCCTGCAGTGCTGGCTGCTGCTGCTTTACATAATGAAAGGTCACCTATATTCATGTAGGCTCTCACAAATATTGATATTTATTTTGGATCAGTGATCTCATGTGAGTTTTGTAGAAAAACACACCAGGAGTGTAGGAAGAATCTTTCCAATGCAGACATATTGCAGCAGAAGATAAACACAAAGACCGGCACTTTTGAAATTCTTTTGTAAACACAAAAGCTTGTACTACTGAACTACAAAATATGTCAAGAGAGTGTGCTTGCTTATTTACTCTTCTGTTACATATTGTATTGGATCTTTTCCTAAGTTTGCATTTGCAGTGTTTGGCATGCAGAGAAAGGAGTGAGTCTATTTGCATTTTTAGCATGCGGTATCTTTGGCATAAATGAAGGTAGGCAGTTTACCCTCATATTCCCTCAGCTTATTTCTTGTCTTGAAAATATCTCCCCAATGATTCGCTATCGTGGTGTGTAGAATAAGCCATAAAATTAGTTAGAGAAACTCCAGAGATCAGTTAAAAAGTTAGGTTCTTCGTTAAATCTACATTTCAAATTTCAAATGAAAAAATGCCCTTATGGGGTTGAATCACACACATTCCTCAGATACCCTATTATGGCCCCTGACCATTCTGGGTGTCTGTTCTTATAGACATTTCACTTTTCAAACCTTGAGAAATGACATCTGAAACCTCACTGTGGGTTAACAATGGGTTGATTCATTTAAGCTAACCTAAGGCATAAGGCAATCTGTAAACAGGTGAAAAAAAGAAATAACAGCTCCATGTTCTGAAAATAGCAGCCAGACCTGGGGATCAAGGTATAATTTACATATGTGCTAAATGGAGACAACCCAGATGGGATGGTTTGAACCGATGTACCCCCAAAAGCCTATGTTCTTTTAATCCAATCTTGTGGGGCACACCTATCGTTGGATAGGACTTTTTGATTAGGCTGTTTAGAGGAGATGTGACCCCATCCATTCAAGGTGTGTCTTAATTTGCTTGCTGGAATCCTTTAAGAGAGACATTTTGGAGACAGCACCAAGATGAGAGAAGCTAAGAGAGAAAGAATACACCTCAGAAGAAGCTAGAAGGACCCACGGGAGCCATTTTGAAACCAACCCAGGAGAAAGGGACAGCAGACATCGCCATATGCCTTCCCATGTGATAGAGGAACCCCTGATGCTGTCAGCCTCTCTGCAGTGATGGTATCCTCTTGTTGATGCCTTAGTTTAGATATTTTTATGGTCTTAGCACTGTAAATTTGTGACCTAATAAATCTCCTTTGAAAAAGCCAACCCATTTCTGGTATATTGCATTCTGGCAGGTTTAGCAAATCAAAACACCAGATATAAAGGTTTCAGAGAACAATGGGCCTAAATCTCAGGTTTTTTTGCTAATTTTGTTGGATGAAATGTGCTCAATTTTTAATTCATTCACCTGCTTTTCAATCTAAATAATTTATTCGACAAATATTTACCAACAATCAATAGTGTACTAGGAACTTTCCTCTCTGAATCTCATTTTATTATACCTATTACAAATATTTGCTCTTAATATTGTATTAAAGATGAAATATATAAAGAGTTTAACACAGTACAATGGTGCATAGTTTTGAGTGAAAGAATAGCATTAATTAAATATCAGGAAGATATTTCTAAAATAAAAGAACTTACTGAGTATATAAGTAACAATGACAATTGTTACCCGAAAAGAATATGTATTCTACATGTTTGGAATGCATTATGCTATATATATATATATAAATTAACTCAAGTTGGATCATTGTGTTGCTTAAGTTTGTTATATAGTTGTGTTTGTATATATATATATTATATATATATATAAGTTATGCTTGTCTTTCAGCTTTATGGACTGATAGTGTGTGTATTCTTCTCTTACCATGCTTTTTATCATTTAACAATGTTTTTAAATTCATCCAAGTTGATTTGTGTAACTCTGTTAAATCAAATTCCTTGTCTAAAGCAGCAGTTCTTGAACTTTGTTTATAGGATTTGTTCACATTCAAAAAATTCAAAAAAAATCCCCCAAAGCTCATTTATTGGAATGGTGATGGTTATAGCTAAAAAATTAGACATCTAACAAATTAGAAGTTTAAACAGAAATGCTTTAAATATTTATTAATTTTAGTAACTATAAATAGATTACATATTAATATAAGTAGCAGTTATATGAAAAATAAATATTCGTCAAAACAAAAAATATATTGAAAGAAGAGCTTTCTTTTACAATTGTGCAAATCTCTCTAATGGTTGGGCTTAATAGGCTGCAGCTGCATTCTCATATCTGCTTCTATAATCAATCTTTTGTACTGTGTTGTTTTCCTGAAAGTATGTGAACAAAAATCCAGTCTCAGTGAGACATGTAGTTTGAAAGGGAGTTTTTAAATCACTTTTCCAGATAATTTTGGATATTCTTCTTTGACATCATACCAAACTTGGCCAAGTGGCAGTTTCTTAAATGTTAGTTGCAACATATTCTGCTCTGTATAATACATTGGTCTGTATAGCACTTTTTTTGTGCGTGCTATATGGTGGGGGTCTTATTTCATTCTTTTTCCAAGTGAGTATCCCCTTATTGCAGCACCATTTGTTGAATTTTTGTTTGTTTGTTTTTCATTTGTTTGTTTGATTGAGTAGGGCATGGGCCAGGAATCAAACCCAGGTCTCCTGCATGGCAGGCGAGAATTTTACCACTGAACTACCCTTGCACCCCAGAGCACTTTGATTGGATCTTTTTACCCATTCATAACTTTTGTAACTTCATAAACTGGTCATTCGGAAAACATTGGTGTGCTGAGTTATATAGATCTTCCAAAACTTGATGTGTTTCAGTTTACAATATTAAAAAAATCACGTTAATTATTTTCAACAGTATTTTTAACAAAAACAACTTTAAATATTGTAAAATGTTCATTCTTACAGTGGGAGATAAAAGTTTTCCAAAATTCTAATTTTCTCTTGAAATTTCAATCTTTATCATTGGCAGCAGATATTATCAGCTGTTTTCTTCAAGCGGCAGCTCATTTTGTTCATTTTTTAAAAAAATATCTATGAAATGTCCAAATCTAAATAACCATAGTTTTATAGTCAGTCATTCTTTCAAGTAAAAAAGGGTTCACATAATGAAAGGCACCAAATTCATTCATAACTCAATTGCACAAGCAATTTCCTCGGGATAGCCATCAAGCTTGGATAAACAGTAAAGTATTTCCTGATTCATCGCATAGAATATTAAAATGATGTGTACTCAAGGCTCAGGATTTAATAAAATTAATAAGCGTTACCATTTCATCATTGTATTTTTAAGTTACGCTGGCATTATTCTTTTTTATTGTGAGTGTCTGGCATTGACAACTAGCACAGCTTGGTGTCATTGTCCTGACTCATACTCGAAGGAACTTGCAGTTTTATCTAAGAATGCTTTATCATCTTAAATGAAAATGTCATGGGGGAAGAAAGGTAAATGACATTTGAGTATAATATAAAAATAGTTTTGACCTCACAGATCCTCAAAAAGTTCTCAGGGACACTCAGGGATCTGCAGAGCCCACTTTCAGGGTGCTGCTGTGGTTTAGCCTATTATGTGGCTCTACCTCAACATGTGTAACTGTCCTTCTGTTGACAGACATCTTCATTCTGTTCAGGTTTCCACTAGTAAGAAAAATGATGCTAAGAACATTCTTACTCATGTCTAGTGGAGTTGTAAATGGGGTTATCCATAGTTTGGCTTGTGGTATAATCTGTGAGAATTATGATGAATGTATCTTTAAATTCCTACGATTTATATTTGTTTTAAATATTGATTTTATAATGTGCACTCTAAACAGATGAGGATTACAATTGTTTCACATAGTCACCAATATGTGATACTTTGAAACATTTTTGTTTTTTGCATGTTTGGTAGTTACGAAGTGGTTGTAATTTGCCTTGCTTTGATGCCTAATTAAGTTGATTGTTTTTAGTTTTATTTAACTGTCTGAGTATTTTATGGTAACTATTGAGATACTAATACAAAAGGACACAAAACACAATGGACTGATAATTGAGTGTTGAAACAGCTATCAGTCATATAAGCCTCAACCAGGTCAAAAAACAGAAAAGACCCAGTATGCTAAAAGCCAGTCTCATGTGCCTCCTCATCATGACAGCCTCCCCCAGCTCCAAAGTACTATCTAAAGCCATGGTTTGGTTCTGCTGGTTTCTGTCTTTTTTGTTTGTTTGTTTGTTTTTTAAATTTGCATATGGGCAGGAGGCACCAGGGATCGAACTCCAGACCTCCAGCACGGCAGGTCGGAGCTCTGCCTGTTGAGCCATGGCAGCTGCCCGGTTTCTGTCTTTATATGAGTGGAATTTTACAGTTTAAAGTATTTCTTCTTTTGGCCAACACGTATGAGATTCACCCATATTATTGAATGTCTTTGTATCGCACTCATTTTCTTTGCTTGCTTTATGTTATTCTATTGTATAAATACATCAGAATTTATCAATTCTACTGTTGATGGTTCTTTGGGTTGTTTCCAATTAGAGCATTTAAAAACAAATGTTGTTAGTTTTGCCTCAGGGAAGATGAAGTGGACAGAATTTTCCCTGTTCCTTCAGCTGAACTAAAAGCCTTTGACATTACAGGTAAAAGAAGCCCAACATGTATCTGAAAGGTGGAGAAAACGCAGATGGACCGAGAAACTCATCTGAGGAGACTCACTAGTTACTTGGGTTTTCTTTTCGCCTCATCCATCCCTGAATTGCAGCTAAAAACAAACAAACAAACAAACAAACAAAAAAACAGAAACACTAAGTGCAGACAAACACACAGAAAAAACCCAATGAAAGCTTCTCTTACTAGTCAAAAGATCTAACAGCTCTACTCCAGCCAAACACCACAGAAAATACTGAGGACCAACTCTCACCCACACCAGCAAAGGCTAAGCAGAGGTCTAGATTTCTACCCTTACCCGACTGAAATGAGCTTCCCCCAACTTCCCCCCTCCAGCGGAGTGAAGAAGCCAAGAGCTTCACCTCCCGTCAGGCAGTAGGCAAACCCCACCCCTCACATCCAGGTGTCGGTGGAGACCCTGTGGACAGCCTCCACTTCCACCCTTATCAGGCAGGAATAAGGTGACTTTCCTCCTCTCCTTGGGGTAGTAGACTTTCATTACTGCTCCAGGGTAGCAAGGAAAACCTTCACTCTTGGTGTCACAAGGAAGCACTTCTACCCTGCTAGCCAGCATAGCATCAGCAGAGGCTACTTGGGGGATTTGAAGTCCCATTCCCACCAGCAGTAACAAGAAGTGCCGTTCTTCCCTTTGGGCATCAATGAAGACCAACTGGAGAACTGAACTTCTGCCATCATATGTCAGTATGACACTTCCCCATATTCTTCCTGCAAAAGTAGTGTCAAAGGAGGTCAGTAAAACAGAAGGCTTGAATAAGATCTTAAATATGGCTTAAATGAGACTCGAATAAAGCTTTGTAAAGAAATCTTTAAGAACTCTAATAAAATAATACTCACAATTTACAGATTTCAATTTGAAATTCACCGGCACAATAAGAACCAGGAAAATCACAGCATGAATGAAAAAAGACAATCAAAAGACACCAACACCAAGAAGAATCACTTATTAGCATTATCTGACATGGATTTTAAAGCAGTCATTATAAAATGGTTTATGAAGCCGTTATAAATTCCCAAATGAATAATATAGAAAATCTCACCAAATAGAAATTATAAAAAGAACTAAATGAATATAATAGAATGGAAAAACACAATAACCAAAATTTAAAAGAAACAATAAAACTTGCTTACTGGTCTCAGGAGTAGAGTGGAGGTAACTCATAGGTGATTTTGATATGTATTATTTAATTTCCAAATATTTAGAGATCAAAAAAACCTTTTTGTTACGCTTTTCTAGATTAATTACACTGTGGTCAGAAAACATACTTAGCACTTTCAACTATGTGAAATTTGGTGACATTTATGGCCAAGAATATAGCATATTGTGGAAAATTTTCCATGTGCACCCGAAAAGAATATGTATTCTACATGTTTGGAATGCATTATGCTATATATATATATATAAATTAACTCAAGTTGGATCATTGTGTTGCTTAAGTTTGTTATATGCTTAGGAATTTGAAGCATGTTCAATCACAGAGAGTTATATTAAAATATCTCATCATGATTATGGCTTGCCATATTTTCCCACTTAGTTCTTTCCAATTTTAATGAATATATCGTAAGGCTTGTCTTCTGACAGTAATATAGCAAGACTTTGATTTTCTCAGTAGGGCTTCCCATATGAACATATTTTTTATATTTTTAGTTACAGTCTTTCTTTGCCATTCACTGTAAGTATATTTTTAATAAACAGTATATAACCAGATATCTTTTTCCTAGTCTGGCAGTTTTTGTCTCTAACTATAGATTTTGTCATTCATATTGATCATGATTAATTTTACATTTGATTTAATTTCTAGCATCTTGATTAGCTATATGTTGATGTCTTTTTGTTTCTTTTCCTATTTTTTCCTTTCCTTCCATAAACCTTTTGACATTCTGTGTAATTTTTTCACACCTGTCTTCCAATTTTCTCTTTATCATTTCTACTATTTCTACACTTCTGTTATACAATATATTTAGTTTTGAACGTTTATTTTTACATATTTATGCTAAAATCTATTTGAATCCTTTTCAAATCTGCCTGATCATTTTTGATAATAACTTATTTCTTTGCCACATTTTTTATTCCCTCTTTTCGAGCACTAAATATGCTTATATATGTTTGCCTGATTTTCCTAAAATCTGAATATTTTATGTATATTTGAAGATTTTTTAATGCTAAATCTTATTTGTGGAAACAATTTCTATTTGTATCTTGAATGTGTTTTCATTGAAAGTTAATACATCTTTGAAATTTATTTGTTTTTAAATTGCATTCTTCCAAAGAATACTTGCTTTTGCTTTATTTTCATTTATTTCTAGGATAGTTTATTATATATTAAAGCTGAGATTTTATAAGGCCATATAGGAAACAGGAATTCTAGACCTATGTACTCTTCATGGGGTTAAGAATCTCAGAGAAGAATTTTTTTTCAGTTTTACGTATATTTAGGACTGAGACAGGGACATCTCTGCTTCAGAGGTGTTCTCTGGTTTACCCACTGAAGGTGTATGGCTTAAAGGTTTCTGGTTTTTTAGAAGAACTAATATCTGACCTCCCAGCTTGCTGTAGCCCCAGGCCTGGTACCCCTGAGTGTATGACCCATTGAAACTAAAAACTTTTGTCCAGCAGGGCTTCATTCCTTACTCCCAAGGGATTGAACTTTTTTTTTATTGTTTCTGACACCTAGATCTTTCCCATCCTTTCTTACTAGTTCAGCCACATTTTCTAAATTATTTTTTTCTTTATTTTTTCCAATTCTTTGGCTTTCTGTGCCATGAGCAGTGTCTTTCTTCATCTAAGTCTGGAAACCAAAAAACCTGGTCTTTTAATTTATTCAAAACTATGTACTTTCAGAAAAATCAATCATATTTTCCTTGGACTCCTAGAAGCTAAAGAATGAACATGGTATAATCCCTTTCTTCAAGGAAATCACGACTGAATGATGGATAGGAATTTAATGGATGGAAAAGATTTGGGGATGAAGAAGCCATTCTGCGTAGAGAGTTAAACCTGCATTAGGGTTTGGGAGGATCAAATACAGGTCTCCAGAGAATTGTATTTGTGCTAATATCACTGAAATATAGATTGGTGTCTGCTATGAGTTGGATTGTATCCCCCAAAAGATACATTCAGGTCCTCATCCCTGGTCTCTTGAATAGGATCTCATTTGGAAATGGCCTTTCTGAAAATTTGATTAGTCAGGATGAGCTTAAACAGGATTCTGGTGGGTCCTGCTCTGATAAGATGCAAATTTTTCTAAGAAGAGGAAACTTGGCAGCCCTAGGAAATGAAGGCAGTTTTGACAGATGTGCACAGAGAATAGTGTTCATGCTAATGTGGCTGGAACATAGGCTGGTGTCCTTGTTATCTATGGCTGCATTAGAGGACACCCAGAAATTTTGTGGCTTAAAATTACAATCTGTTTATTTGTTCACTGTTCCATGAATCAGCAATTTGACCTGGGCTGAATTGGATGATTCTTCTGCCACTCTCGCTTTGGAGCACACACGTGGCCACAGGCATCCTAGTGGTTCAACTAGATCTGGGTGTTCGAGCCCATTAACCACATGCCTGGCAGTTTGTGCTGGTTATCAGGTGAGCCTCTTTCACCTGGTCCCTCTTCTCAAGAAGTCTAGTCCAGGATCCTTCACCTGTCCAACTCAGATTTCTAAAATGGCAAACACCAATGTGTAAGTCTTTACACATTTTCAAGCCTCTGCCTCTGCCACATTTTTCTGTTTCATTGACCCGAGGAAGTCATGTGTCTATGGTCAGATTTGAGGGTTGGAAAAATAGTTTCCATCTCTTGATGGCAGGAGCAAAAAACTTTCTCTGTAAAG
This sequence comes from Myrmecophaga tridactyla, assembly GCA_004026745.1. Classification (NCBI taxonomy): domain Eukaryota; kingdom Metazoa; phylum Chordata; class Mammalia; order Pilosa; family Myrmecophagidae; genus Myrmecophaga; species Myrmecophaga tridactyla. The sequence goes on from PVIY010002829.1 coordinate 36,056, forward strand.
GAGCAAATACACAAAGATGGGGAGGATATTTTGCCTATTTTCACAATCTACAGTAGACGGGTCAGCTAACATAGAAGTTAGAAAGGAAGACTGCTTCCCTTATACCTACATTTGGAATATTTTTTGCTTTAAGAAAAAAAGAGAATACATTCTAATTAATCTACTTTATTTTCTATCTTTTCAGAAACACCAAAACTATTCGTGATGAGTTCTGATAATCCCTCCAGTCCTAATGTTACTTGCAACTCCTTGTCCCTGTCAGATGGAAATACTTATGTAAATCAGGTTTTTAAAATCAACATTTTGTGTTAGAATGATTTTAGATTTATAGAAAAGTTGCAAAGATAATAGGGAATGTCTCTGCACTTCCCTTGCCTGGTTTTCCCAATGTTAACATCTCACATCACCATAGACTATTAGACAAATCTAAAATATTGATGTTGGTACATTGTTATCAAAAAATATTGGGATTTCACCAGTTTATCCCATTAATATACTCTTTCTGTATCGTAACCACATCATGATTTACATATAACATTACTGAGGATGTTAACCTCATTTCTGTTTAAGGTAGTATTTTTCAGATTTTCCAATTTAAAGTCACCATTTTTCAACTTCTTGATTAATCTTTTTAAGTAATTCATTGCGTCTACTGTATCTTCAGTGGGAGGAATTCAAAAGTTACTATACACGCTGGTGGGGGATGTGTCTACATGTGTCATTTTGAAATTTTCTGTCAGAAAGATTCGTCTCTTCTCTCCCATTTATAATAAATTAGCTTTTATTTGTCCATTATTTTACTTTTTTATCAGGATTCAGAATCAAATGATAAATTAGAAGACTAGAATTCAGAAACACCAATCTTACAGAAATTTTTATAAAAGCAATGGGATCAACCTACTTTATCACCTGCAGATCTTACTAGGACAGATAAATCCTTATTCCATCAAGGAACTTGTTCAGTGTGCATTTATGACTTCCTGTCAAATTATCCTCAGGACAGCGAAAGTCATTATTTTGATAGATTTTGACACTTTAAGAACTCACCATCTCAAAAGCAGCATATTTTTCCTCTAGGGATCCGGAATGAAATCTTAACCATAGGTAAAACTGTTCATTTTCAATTTCTCAGTTAGAGTTTTGGAAATAAAGAATACATTGGATTATTCTTTATAGGTTCCTTCAATCACCTGAAGGCCAGAATTTTTGCAACATAGAAATGGCTCTTCTTTTCTACCCCATTGTTTTTTAAAATTTATTTTGTCCTTCAATTCTGCATAAAAGAAGAGAAAAATGCTGACTTCCGACACTTTGAGACACAGCTTGCCTTAACATTAAGTAAAATTGAAAACAAACCACTGGGTCACTTATGATTAGGATGACCATATAATTTCTATTATTATACTAAGGACGTTGAGGAAGATGTGTAGAAACAAAAGATGTACTATGTATACGTATGGGACAAATCATAATGATGTAAGTTCTATTACTCTCTCAAGTTAATCTATAAATTCAGTGCAATTACAATGAAAATGCTACTGGAATTCCTTAGGAGGACTACAAACTTATTTTTAAACATTTAGGGGGAAATAAAGGCTCTATTATTTTATTATGTCATTAAATTTTATTTCCATTATTGTTTCATGGAGTTTCAGTAGGTCTTTTCCTAGCTACCTGAGATAAAAATTTAGGACATCTGTATTTATTGTTTCTTGTTTCTGAAAAATGTATTAATTTTTTTTTGTATACTGTATGATGGGGTCACATTTCATTCTTTTTTCCATGTGAGTATCCCATTATTGCAGCACCATTTATTGGATTTTTTTGTTTATTTATTTGTTTTTGTTTGTTTGGGGAGTGCATAGGCTGGGAATCGAACCTGGGTCTCTTGCGTGGCAGGGGAGAATTTTACCACTGAACTACCCTCACGCCCCCTGAAAAATGATTCTGATTTATGCATTTTCTTCTAAGCATAGCTGTAGCAATAGATCTTTCAATATCTACCAGGTCCAAGTGTTGGTAATATTCTTCATGATTTCTCTTTAACCCAAAGATGACTCAGTTCAGGTCTTATTAGTTCTTTGACTAACACATTTTTAAATTGTCATTTATTTGTTGATTATTTTTTATGATCAATAATATCTAGAGTTACAGATTGTTATGGATAGACAATTGTTTTTTGCTTTTTGTTTGTTTTGATTTGTTCCTTGCTAATTGAGAAAACATTAAGCTCTACTAAATTATCGAAGCCATTGTTTCCATTGGCACCTAACATCCTACATGACATTGCCCACTTCTTACTATAGTAACTTTCCTCAAAAGTGTTTATAAATCATCTGTGTTGGTAAACCATCTGACACCTTCAAAAGCTGAAAATACCTTTATTTTAGCTCATTATTTCAATATTTCAGTTGGCTTTAAAGCTAAGGTTTTAAAGTTATTTTACTTAAAACTTTGAAAATACTACTAATTTTATTCTTCTACTAAAATTACTACTGGAGAGTTTCAGTTTGATCTGAAGAAATCTGTTGTTTGTCTAGGGAAATTTTTTCCCCCCTCACTTTTTCTTTTTCATTTCTTTTTTTTTTGCCTGGGCAGGCACCAGAAATCGAACCCAGGTCTCCAGCATGGCAGACAAGAACTCTGCCTTCTGAGCTACCATGGCCTGCCCTCACTTTTTCTTTTGTTTGTTTAAATTTCACACAAATATTTGTAGAACTGAATTTTTGAGTGTTCTGAAACCCTTCAAATCTGAAAGTTTTGACTCTTATTTCTGGAAATGTTTCTTTCTTTTATTTTTTTTTTCTTCATTAGTACTCTATTTATATAGATTTTGATGTACTTCTCAGTATTTTGAAATGTTCCTTTTAGACTGTCCATCTCTTTATGCTTTCATGACACCTTCCAGAAAAGTATCAAAATCTGAACTTTGAGTTCATTGATTTGTCTTTCCCTGAATTCATTCTACTCTTCCCAATCTATTTAGGTATTCGTTCCTTAATATTAATTAAATAATAATTAATTTAAAACAAATTAGCATAATCCAATATAGCCACTTGGTTCCCCTTCATAACTATTTATTTTTCCTTATCTCTTTGGTAACATTTAATGAGAATAATTTAAATTCTTCAATTGTCTGTTCTATTCATTTTATTTTGTCTGGTATAGTTGATTTAGCTTTTCTTTCTTTTATTGTAGTTAAATGCCTCTCATTTTTTTCCAGTGAGCCTATAGTCTCTCAGCCGGTGATGTGTGCTGAGAAAGGGTTTTGCTAAATGTTGTGACTACCTTAAACTCCTTGTGATACATTTAAGAGATTGAGGGCATGTTTAAAGGCAGAAATTCTCCAGCATTATAATATTGTGCCTCTGTCCTTGCACCGTTATTTTTTAAAGTGAGCTTCTTCGGTTGTAACTATCCCGCCTTTGAGGTATAGAAGGGGATTTCAGGTTGCAGTCAACGATTAGAAGCCTGTCAGTCTGTCTGCCCCTATGTGTCTTCTCTCTACTCCATTAGGCTTGAGAACAACTCTGCTGTTATTCAGCCAGTGAGCCTCCTGCAATGATGTTGCTGAGAGAAAAGAACACACCAAAAGCTCTCTCCTTTACCCTGCGTTCTATCCCTGCCTTAGCCCCCTTTCATTCTGGTCTATAAATTTCTCCACACATTATAAAGTCAACAGGTTCTGTTGCCTTATGAGTTTCTCACAGTCCTCTTGTTAGCTGGCAAATCCATCACTCTGGCTGTTCGGTATGGGGGTGAGAGTCTCCTCTGGTTCATGACTTCTCAAGAACATCAAGCCCACTGCTTGTCTTGAGATACGCTGACTTTGTGTCTTTTAACATTCTGCTTCTCTGTGAGTGATGTATAAAGATTAGAAGTCAATTTGGTAATGCTTGGATAATCTCTGCAAGATGTGAGGGACCGGACATTTCCAAAGCTTCTTCACCAACTATTTTTATCTTATAACAGTAGTAATAAAATGTGTTTATAGAACACATTCACTGAGCATGTTTGATACTCAGATAATTGAGGTAGGAGATGATCCCATTTCAAATAGGAAAGTGACACTAACTTAGACACCCCAAACAAAGGGAAATTATTCAGGAACTTTGTACAACATTGTGCCATCCAGTTGAAAACCTAAGAGAATTTGTCCAGAAATCAGGCTGTTAAAGCAGCAAGTTTCCATATTAGTAAACGAAGATTTTTCTTTCTACCTATAATGAATAGATAACTCTAATGAGATTTACACAATTTGCTTTTGAAAAGGAGAATGATAGCTATTCTGACAGCACAGATAAACATTTCAAAGATTGTTCTTTTAGGAAAGGTGAATTTGTTTGAAAAGTAGGTGAAAAAAGAAACTATATCTAAGAAGAAGTATATGAGAACCAATCACAGAACTTTTAAGAGCTGAGTGAAGGTGTCAAATGGCCAAGCTTGGCTCCAAGGCTGACACATTTCTATTGAAAATGTCTATCCTCAAAGAGATTGCACATGCCTAGGCCAGAAGCTCAGTGGTAGGGAGGCAAGAATATGAGAGAAGACCAGGGCTCTGAAGCTCTCTGAAATGATGGAAGTGCTGAGGTCCTTCTGTGATAAAAAGGACTTGATAAGGAATTGTGAAAACTACACTTCTCTCTGAGATTGAGGAGAAGCAATTCAAGCTAGAGTTGATTTGCTAAGACAAATTAAAAGCTGGCACTATTTATTCTCTCAGTGCTATGGAGAAATCCGTCCCCTTGGTGCACGCACACACACATACATACTCAGGCACCTGAAAAAAGAAAAATAAATCCAAATGCTAAAAATAAAATGCTTCTCTTGTATTAGTGGGGATAAAGAAACAGTTATCTTTTTCATTTTCTTTATTATCTATAGTGAACAATTCTTACATTTATTGTTGGAAAAATATTGTTTTATCAGGAAGAATATAGACTAACCCATAATCATTCTTTCTGCTTTCCTACAAACTGTCAGGAAAAAGCCTGCTATGATTTCTTGTGAATTTAATGTTCTTTTTCTTATTAAAGCTAATGCTCAAAATGAACTGTATTGATGGTGAGAATGTGAATTTACAATAATGTAAAGGAAGGCAAGGAGGATGTACCTCAATGAAAGGATCTTGCAGTTAGGAGAATATGGCAACAGGCTAGTTGTGGTACATTTCCAGCATAACCCAGTCTTTGATCTATTCTTTTGGTCAGTGCTCCAGTCCCAAAGTGCTGCATTTACTTTTGTTTTTAAAAATTGTTATTTTGGTAACATATACACAACCTAACATTTTCCAAGGGACTGGAATTTGCAGTCTTGGCAGTTAGTTTAGCAACTTCTACTGCAGACGTAATCTTAAATTTTAAGTATTTGCCTTTCCAAAAATAATCATCTAACAAAACCATTTCCAAACAATGTGGTGTCTAATTGTTTAAGGTAAACAGACAACCATTAAAAATGAACAGCAGATAATAAATGTACAGCAATTATTTCACACAACCCTAGAAAACACAGTGTGAATATGGTAGTTCATTCAACAGTTGTCAATTAAGCACATTTTATGTGAAACAGATTCATCTATGTGCTGAAAAGTCAGACAACGCCCCTGACCTCACAGAACTTTTATGTTCTAAGGTAGAAAAAGATAATAATCACGTGTAAAAACAGCATACTTAAAGTCGTGTGAATGATGCACTGAGATACGACCTCTATCTACTGGATATATCATGAGGAGCACAAGATAGGCCCAACTTTCAGCAACCTCAAATATTACATAGAAATGACACAATCAAGACTAAGTTTTTAGCATTTTTTTCTGCCATGAACTTGAGCAGAAATTATTTAATCAACAGACATACTCATACATATATATACAAAGGGCAAACATCTGATGTCCTTAGATTCTTTCTGTCCTCCCTTCGTCAGGTATTGGTCCCAAAGGCTTGACTTAATAAACATCCTATAGGTTTAAACTCCTTTATAGATATGCTTCTCAAGAAAACCAATCTACAGTACACAGGGAATTAGACTCTTAGGATAGAATGGTCCTTCAGAATTATCCCAAGTTGGACCAAGATGGAAAGGGGATCTTGGGATCCCCCTTTCCCAAGGGGAAAGGCCTTGGGCAAACTGTGTGAGCCCTGTACCCAATAGGGTATTTCCCTCCAGGTCCAGCTCACTGTCCCAGGCACCCTTGTTCAGTGGCTACTTCTCCCTTCCTAGGAGTCAACTGGCATAATATTGAAACCCTGGACTGTGAGTGGCTATACAAAGAAAAGAGGAGGGCCAGTTGTATGACTGGTAGTAAGGTTTGGTGAGCAAACACCAAGTTAACCATCTCTGGAGCTATGAAATCTTCTGAGTTCTGAACATGGAGGAGAGAAAGGAAATAGAGGTCAAAATGTGGGCTCAGTAACCTAATTCCTATCTATCACAAAATGATTTATAACCATGTTATTAGTATGGTTCAAATATAAAGAGATTGTTCTTTTCCTACAAAATGATCATCTCCAACTCCATGTAGGGAATATTTTCTTTCTCTTATTAGGCACTTAAAATGGAAATTTAGCATACTAGTAAAAATGAGTTTAAGTAAATACTATAAGTTTAAGTCAAATTCTTCCTTACTTTGAATGAGGTAGAACTTCTGAGGAAGGCATTGATCACTAGAAGAATGGAATAGAGTGAATGAAATAAGCTTGAAACACAATTAATGTGTTTTTTTTCTATTTTTATTTTAAGGGAACATTTTAAAAGGGAAAAGCTCAATTGCAGTTGAACATTTCTTGAATCCATACTTCTAACAAAATTCTGTTTAAGAACACCAAGAGAACAAGATCTGAGGGATAGAGAATATCCACCCCTATGAGGTAGAACATGATCCTTTAAAACCCCATTCAAAATTATTTCATATTTTAATATTGCTATTTCTTGGCATCTGTGAAAGAAACCTTAGCTAGTTGTTGTACCAAATGGGATATACAATGAAAAGCACAAAAAGTGCACAAATAAGCATAATATGATTTGGAATTAAAAGTGCCATAAGAGAGCACTGAATATGAGAGATTATCCAATAAGCTACACTGATATGTTGACCTTTGTGATGAAGTTTAAAGACAGAAATTATCTTGAGAATTGTGGCACAGAAGAGGGCTTACCTCTCAGAGCCAATGCATTACAAAAATCATGAAGGCAAAAAAACCACAACTGGAATATGTTCAAGAATAACAGTCTGATTCAATTGCAATATATGGTGTATATTCTATAAAGAGTGAAACATAAGTTTGCAAAGCTAGTTTGGGGACCACCTTTTGGAAAGCATTGAAGGCAACATGGGATTCTTGATGATTTATGAGCCAGGGACTAGTATTCTTAGAACTATGCTGCACAGAGATCAATGTGGGATCAATGTTTGGTGTGACTATAAACGGTTCGAGGTAAAGAGTTGACCCAACTCTGAGGAGAAGTAGAGGGCATAGTAGAATGCACAGGAGTCTTGGAGTCAGAAACCACAGAACTTGGTGCTAGCACCCCCACATCTAAATTATGTGAGTCTGGTTGTGTTTACCAGCTAATTAGAGTCCGAATTAAAAAAAAAATGAGATCAGAATATTGACTTAACATGGGTTCATCTAAATCTAGATTTATGAAATACGGCAAGATTTATAAAATACCCAAGTGTATATTCCCAATAGGAGTGACAAAGGTATGCCATAGAGTGATGTTATGGGGCTAACTCCCAGGGAAAAAGGACACTTACATAACCCTCATGTATCACTCCACAGGAAATGGTTATTAAACATTAATGACAGGGAAAAAAAAAGGGCCACGGTGGCTCAGAGGGCAGAATTCTCGCCTGCTGTGCCGGAGACCTGGGCTTGTTTCCTGGTGCCTGCCCATGTAAAAAATATACAAATAAATAATGACAGGGAGTGCAAGGGTAGTTCAGTGGTAGAATTCTCGCCTGCCATGAGGAGACCTGGGTTCAATTTCTAGTCCGTGCGCTTCCCCATAAAACAAACAGACAAGCAAAACAAACAAGCAAACAAAAAAACAAACAAAAATTCAACCAATGGTGCTGAAATAACGGGATGCTCCAATGGAAAAATAATGATATATGACCCCGCCATACAGCATACCGAAAAAAATTAATGACAAACGTCAATCATTGTGGATCATTCTGGAACTTCTTTTTCACCGAAAATTACTAATAGAATTTTGAGAAAGCATGTGAAATTAGGTGACTGATTAAAAACTTTTACTGACCCATGCATTTTAGTTTGTCATGTGTTAATTCATGGAATTTTTGTGGCCACAAAAATACAGTATATGGAGTTTGATGTTCTGAATTGGTGCCATATTCAGGGCTCAAGATTAATTTTGAGACACATGGGGGGAATTTGGGTATTCTGGCAACATGAGACATTTTGAAAACATTTGGCCACGCATCAAATGGAAAATCAGAATTCAAGAAATCATTATCAGGGGAATGCTGTCCTTTCTTTATAAATAAGGTTTGTCTTTGGCTATGAAATGTACCTAGTTTAAACTTTGCAATGAAGAAGATTGTTTTTAAGCTGTCTTGTTTCATTTGTCAGTGTTTTCACACAATAAAAAACAAATTATCTCCTCCACTTCTTCCTTGAGATATTCCCAGAGGCTTACAAGAGGGGAGCGAAGATAGCAATAAAAGGAGCAAAGTACTTATAAACCATATGGTAGAATTATGTAGGAAAATAAACAATAATGCATATATATGTGTGCGTGTATATGAACATGTATGTGTACATTATGTGTGTATACGTAAGCAAAATAGTTGTTTGAGTCTATCCCTGGGGCCAAAAATATACCTATAGTTTCAATAGGACTAGCAGTGCCAAAGACATAGAAGGAAAATAATTAACAACTTCCTAGAATTACTGTGACCCAAGCAAGTTTTTTCTCTGAATTTATTTATGATTATCTTTGAATACTCATATAAATTCAAGAGATAATAACATATAAATTGTATATGCATATATAATATATATTACCTTTATGATTTAGCACTATGTCATTGGCATAACTATATATTAACATTCATTTTATAAAAAATATTTTATACTGGCTTCATCATATTCTGGTAAGAGTCTTTATTAACTATTTCCCCAATTATTAGACATTTGAATTGCTTCCAAATTTTAACTCTTTTAAACAATGCTTCAAGTAAACATATTTGTACCCAAAAAAGTGAAAAATAAATGTTTAAATGGATGTGCTCAACTACCAAAAATGGTCTTTTTATATAATGGAAAGCAAGAAAGATTGGGCTCCTTTATGCTGGGCCTCAATTTGCAAACTTGTAGTAGAGAGTATAGTTGCTGCTTATTATCACTGAAATCAGCAGAAAGGAAATCTGTTCATAGAGAAGGATGTTAGTTAGACTTATTGCAGAGAGATTTTGCATTGACTTTTCAGGTACTGTAGTAATGATATTAACTGAATAATTTCCATGTACAAGACAATATTCTAAAGACACATATGTGTGTGTGTGCTATATATATACATATATACACATATATATAAAAATACATGCTCACTATCATACTATCACACAAACTCACTTTATAGGTGAAAAAAATTAGTCTTAAGAATAATATGAATCCTCAGAGCCATAACTGCTACAATTACATAATCTTAATAAGGTCAAGCTATTTAATATTGCGTCTTCTTCAATAAATTGATCTCAATCCCTTTGTAATATACACAAAAAGAATCCTTATTTGCAATCATGGAAGCTCAAAGGCAAAGGGATAATATTGATACATTATTTAGACACAGAACTTCCATCCAAGATTATTTACCTACTCAAGGTACTATTATAGGTGAGGGCAAAAGATTGATACAATCTGATATGTAAATGCCATCCAATTGGTATTTCTACCAACCAGTGTATTGTTCTGAAGAAGTTAGCTCTCGAACCAAAATAAAACAACATCAAAGCAAAATTGAAAGATAAAAATGGGTAGAAGTGCAAGAAGAAAAAAAATGTGCAATGAATGTTGTATTGTTATTAGTTAAATTTAAATGGATGGAATTTTGCTTCCAGCCATGATGTAGTGACATAGACTGGATTTAATCTACTGTCATAAATAATTAGAAAAATGGAGAAAATACGTGGAACAGCTGTTTGCAGACTTTGGCTAACAAGCAGCACCTGACTGTGGTCCCTGAGAAAAAGGAAACAACTGAGTGGAGTCCTATGATAGACCGATTTTTACCTGGAAGCAATTTTTGAACCATGGGTATGGAATCCACATAGATCTCAGAATTCTCACTGAATTGAGGAAATAGAGACAGGAAATTAGAAAGACCGAGGGGACTAGAAGTTGTAGGATAGAGTTCTACAAAGGAAGGAGTCTCATGTGGAAAGGGAACCTGGAATCTGTGTAGGCATAACTTTGAGACATTGCTGAATACTAGGTCATCACATATAGGGAGTGAACCTTAAACAGGCAGGGCAAAAAAGGACCAAGGAGTGGTAAGTTTAATTCCAAGGGCTGACACAAGGGAGAAGGATGTTTAAGCTATGACCAGACCAGTTGGAGAAACTTCAACACTTCAGTGAAGCCATGAGCAGAGCTCACAGAGCAGTCATGCCTCAAGGGAGAGCGGAAATTTCGCTGCAGTGAAGGCTAATCCATACCCAAAGTAGCAAAGCCATAAAAATAGACTTCAAAGTGAACAAAGATTTCTCACAGGATTATTGTTTTTAGAATCTAGTTCTTTAACACAATTTTAGGAAAAAAGTAGTTGAAATTACTTCAATAAATTAAACATATTAGAATGGTGTATAATTTATAAATAAATGTTTATATATTGGGTTCATGGTCAGAAAGTGTTATTGGAAGGATAGCACAATCTAAAAAGTATAGACCTAATGTTCATAATATGGAAGTGGAGGATTCAGTCTAAATGTCCAAAGATAGTGGACAATTAAAAAAAATTGGGTGTATCTATTTAATAAATTATTATAAAGCTTTTACATTAACCATTTAATGGCATGGATCAATTATTGTATTTTACAGTATGATTTTAAAAGGCAGCATGATAAAAAATATGTAAATATATTCTAAATGTTTGACATATTTGTGCTTGCATATGCGTAAAAAAATTGGAAGGCTGTATCATACTTTGAATGCAATATTAATTATATCTGTATATCTATCTATATCTATATATGTATTGATATGTAATCAATAATTGATTACATTATGTGCATATTTACTCTCTTCTTCTTCCATATCTTTATTTGCCTACATTTTATATTAGTACATAGATTATTTATGTAAATAAAATACATGTATAAATATTCAAAAGGCTATGTCATATTTCCATTTATGATCCTCATATTCCCTAGAGTAGTGTTTGCATTCAATGTACATTTAACAAATCAATAAATGAATAAATGTCCCTTATGAATCAAACTTTCTTATTCTGGAAAACTATTATTCAAGGATAAACATTATTTTGATTTCTAATTAAGCAACCTTATATAAATATTTTAAAGAAATAATTTAAAAGTCATCTTTTGTCCTTTTCTCAGAGGTTTAAAAATATGCACATTGTTTGCTTGCATTCAGCTCTTTCTCCTTGAAGTTATATGCACATAATTTTAAAGTAATTTGATGGTCCTCTAGGGCTCAGCAGTTTCAACTGATTATTCCAGAACTAAAGTTTGGTGATGAGAATGTAGTGAACATTTATGATACTCTATTTTTCCGTCAGTACTACAATTTTCATTATATTGTTTTATCTTTTATGAAATTGAGTTGATAAATGTGAAGGAAACTAGGACTTAATAAATGAATGGAAGGTAGGAGGGCAGGGACAAAAATGAAAACAAGTAAATAAAATCTAGATTTATCTTAGATAAAGAATGTGAGGGAAGGAGGAAAGTGACAATCAGAAATGGAAGGAAAAATGGTTGGAGGGAGAAGACTGCAATTAGCAAAATTAATAAAATCAAATTATGCTGATCTCTGTTGTAAAGTTTTGATTCAGACCTACTGTGCTTTAGAATACCAAAATTCACTGAAACCCAATCAGGACTACCAATCCCTTTAATACAATTTAACTATATTGAGAATTGATTACAGATATGTCCAGAAAAACATAGACTTGTGCTGTGGTAGCAGCCAAATTTGTAATATAGAGAAATTTTCTGGTAGGAGGATATCTTCAAAACTAAAATAACAATATGCTACATAATCTGTACTTATCACCATTAAATAGCTCTATATTTATTCACAAGATATTTCTCGTAATTCTTTTGGACTTAATTGATATTGTATAAGCCAGAGAAAAGTAAATTAAAAGATTACATAATATAAGGTTTTAGTTTGAAAACTGAACAATGAAACAAAATTACAAAAATTTCCCACAATCAAAGGAAAACCATATATTGACACACGCAAACAGCAGGGACCACAATTTTAAAATAAAAATAAAAGCAAGCATAAAATATGATTGTAAAACCAAGAACAACCATATTTATCATATCAAGAAACTAATTTTCAACTCAGCTATTAAAAGAAAAATCCTCTCAAATAGATGCAAGTGTAGAATCAAATGCAGCTCTGTACTGCATGTAAGTCACACAGAAGTCATGATATCAATCAGGACTGAATTTAGAGTTAGTTAACACTATAAGACACAAAGAATTGGAATTTATACAATTAAGTATGCAACCCATAACAAAAATATTAGAAGATAATAAACACTGATAAAACAAAAACAACAGAGAATGTAAGGAGAAACAGAAAAGAATGCAGTTGGCTATTTAATTCATACTTTCTTGTCGCATGGTATGTGAACAAAACAATGGTAAAGAAGACTTAACTCACTTAATGATGAAAAAAGTCTATTGATATAATGAATTCTATATCCAGAAAACAGAGAATATACAGAGAATATTTTCCATGTGACCTATACACAACCACAAACCCAAGGAACACGACAATAAGGCCAAGGAATTTTAAAGTTGAATCTTGGAGCTGTCTGGAAAACTGTCCCTTATTCCTGTTCTGGAGTGCTCAGGTAAGGAACTCACACAGGCCAGATTGTACAACCTGAGAGTCTGCAAGTGATGGATGAGGATTTCTTTATGCCTGAGGGCACTATCCCCCTTTCTCCTCCTGCAGTGATATATTGCACAGGATAGCTGAGAGATTGATAAAGCACACCTGGCCCAGGTGAAGTGCTCTTTGGCCTGGATTCAGAGTTGACTACTAATAGGATTTCTAAAGCTTCATATATACCAAGCTGGATTTAGGGAGATATTCTTATGTTTCTAAGAGTCCTAGCATGACCTACATTCACTTACATATGCAGGTTGCATTCTCCAGTGAGGAATTTAACAGCTATAATTTCACCGTGCCAGTGAATATATCACAGATCGTTTTTCTTTGTGCCAGTAGTGTGGTGGTTTATATGTATTCTTTAAATAAACACTGGTTGATTTATCTTACAGAGTCTCTATATATTCTTTGTAACAATCCTTACCTGCTATTGACTTTTGTTAATAAAGTGATCATTCACCCTGAAATAATGGCAAAATTGAACAAAAACTGCAAGCCATTCTAAGATGGAAAAAAAAAAGAGAGACTTCATTAACTTATCAAAATGCAACAAAAAGAAATGAAGGAACACTAGAAAATAAAATATCTTACTGCCTGGAATTTAAGCATTTTCTTTAAAGACATTTGGCTAAGATTGATAAGAGAATAGGGGCTTTGTGGCAAGGAGAAATAAACAAAATTGTAGAACTGCAATTTCATTTCCAAAATAATTGCAACAAAATATTACATCATGTGTTAAGAAAGAATCAAATTTCCACTCGAGAAAAATGTATAGTCATAAATAATTGCAGGGCGGCTGCCGTGGCTCAGCAGGCAGAGCTCCGACCTGCCGTGCTGGAGGTCTGGAGTTCGATCCCTGGTGCCTCCTGTCCATATGCAAATTTTAAAAAATAATAATAAATAAATAAAATAAATAAATAATTGCAATACTAGTTAAGAAGAAATAATTATCTAAAAGAATATTAAGGGATTAAAAAGAACAACAAAACAAACCTAAAAGGGATAAAATAAACTGAAAGGAGCAGAAGGTAATAATTTATAAAGACAATGGCAGAAATTAGAAAAATTGTTGAAAGAAGTATATCCAAGAGCTTGAAGAAAAAAGAGCACAACAAAGTACCTAAATCATTAGCTAGCCTTTTTCAACATAAAAATACTGTGGGTGTGTGTGTATGTGTGTGAATGTAGATACAATGCAAAACTATTCAAAACAAAACATGGCAAGAAAAAATTAGCCACAGATACAAAGGAAATTAGGACCACTAAAACTTTTTTGTTAAGTATTAAACAATTTTTTAAAATATTGATGAGATGTATGATTTCCTATAAAGCTAAAAATAGTAAAAACTAATCAATGCAAATATGGAAATACTAAACAGACCTTAGAAAAATTAGGGAAAATTGTCAAAGAGTGAAAACCTGAAAAATTCTTTAAGCCCAGATGCTTTCCCAGTGAATCATATTAAACATCTTCTAAAGCATGGAAAAAATTCTTCCTTGTTATTTTTTATTTTATTTACTTTTATAAAAGGATTAGGTTATAAATTACAATTCTAAGGAGGTGAAAATGTCCAAATTAAATCTTAATCTCCTCTTAAATCTTGTCTTTCCCCCCATTATTTATCTCTGCTGTTGCTGCGGTAGTGTTGATGTTTTCCTTTTAAACATAGCCCATAGCATACAATAGCAGTTTTCCCCCTATATCCTGGACTTAAACACTTTTTGTACATAAAGCATATCTTTGAAGTATTTCTTACAAGAACTTATTTATATTTCTAGTGTTAATCAGTGGGACACATAGGTCTATGCAACCCTTTCAATCATGTTCACCTTCAGTATGGTAATATTACTTCTAGACCCACTAGTGAACCACCTTCACTCCTATCTATCCCCTTACATTTGAGTTCAACCTCATTAGCTAACCGTTCACCCATGTCTAGCTCCTATGTATCACTAAGTCCCCTATATTCTGCATTAGAAACCTCTGATTTTACCTTTCCCATGGTCATAAAAGTGGAATCATACAGTATCTATCCTTTTGTGTATGGCTTATTTCACTCAGCATTATGCTATCTTGTCATGTGCTTCAGAATATCATTTCGTGTTACTGCTGCATAATATTCCATTGTATGTATATGCATATAATACATATACTTATACATTTTGTTGATCCCCTCGTCTGTTGATGGGTATTTGGTTTGTTTCTATCTTTTGGCGATTGGAATAATGCTGCTATGAATATTGGTGTGCAAGCATCTGTTTGTGTCATTGCTTTCAGCTCTCTGGGTATATACCAAGTAGTGCTATTGCTGCGTAGTAGGGCAAATTGATATTTAGTTTTCTGGGGAACTGCCAAACTGTATTCCACAGTGGCTGTATCATTATACATTTCCACCAGGAACAAGTATGTGTTCCAATTTCTCCACACCCTTTCTGTAATTTCATATTTAATAGCAGCCATTCTTATATGTGTGAGGTGGTATCTCATTGTAACTTTGTTTGTATTTCCCTTATAGCTAATGAAAATGAGCATCTGTTCATGTCCTTTTGAGCCATTTGTATTTGCTCTTCAGAAAAATATCTATTCATATCTTTAGCCCATTTTATAATTAGGTTATTTGTTCTTTTGTTGCAGAGTTTTATGATTTCTTTATGTATACAGGATATCAAACCTTTGTCCGATGTGTGATTTCCAAATATTTTCTCCCATTGAGTTGGCTGCCTCTTCACTGTTTTGACAAAATGTTTTGAGGTGCAGAAGCATTTGATTTTGAGGAATTCCCATTTATCTAGTTTTTCTTTGTTGCTTGTGTTCTGGGTGTAAAATTTACGAAGCTACCTCCCATTACTAGGTCTTGAAGATGCTTCCCTACATTTTCTTCTAGAAGCTTTATGGTGCTAGTTCATATTTAGGTGTTTGATCCACATTTAATTTTTGTATAGGATGTAAGGTAAGGTCCTCTTACATTTTTTTTGGCTATTGATATCCAGTTCTCTCATGTCCATTTGTTGAAAAGACTATTTTGCCCCAGTTCAATGGGTTTGGGGGCCTTATCAATAATCAGTTAACCACAGATTTGGTGGTCGATTTCTGTACTCTTGATTTGATTCCATTGGCCAATACTTCAATCTTTGTGCCAGTACCATGCTGTTTTGACCACTGTAACTTTATAATAAGTTTTAAAGTCAGGAAGTATTCATCCTCCCACTTTGTTCTTTTTTAGGATGCTTTGAGCTACTCAAGTTCTCTTTACCTTCCAGATGAATTTGGTAATTAGCTTTTCCAAGACTCCAAAGAAGGTTGTTGGAATTTTGATTAGAATTGCATTGAATCTGTTGATCAACTTTGGTAGAACTGACATCTTAACTATATTTAACATTCCATGAGCAGGGAATGTCTTTCCTCTATTTGAATCTTCTTTGATTTTATTTAGCAATGTTATGTAGTTTTCTGTGTACAAGTCCTTTACATCCTTAGTTAAGTTCATTCCTAGATATTTGATTCTTTTAGTTGATATTTTGAATGGAATTTTGTCTTAACTCCTCAGTTAGGTCATTGCTTGTGTATAGAAATGTTTCTGATTTTTGCACATTAATTTTATATGCTGCCACCTTGATGAATTTTATTAGCTCAGGTAACTTTGTTATAGATTTCTCAGAATTTTCCAAGTATAGTATCATGTCATCTTCAAATACTGAAAGTTTTACTTCTTCCTTTCCAATTTTGATGCCTTTTATTTCTTTGTCCTGCCTGATTGTTCGAGCTAGAACTTCAAGTGCAATGTTGAATAACAGTCGTGACAGAGGGCATCCTTGTCTCATTCCTGATCTTAGGGAGAAAGCTTTCAGTCTCTCTCCATTAAGTATGATGCTGGCTTTTGGTCTTTCAAATATGCCCTTCATCATATTGAGGAAATTACCTTTGATTCCTACCTTTTGAAGTGTTTTATCAGAAAAGGATGTTGAATTTTTGTCTAATGCTTTCTCAGCATCGAGATGATCATGTGATTCTTCTCTTTACATTTGTTAATGTGCTGTATTATGTTAATTTATTTTCTTACATTGAACCATCCTTGCATTCCTGTTATAACCCCCCACATGATTGTGGTGTATAATTCTTTTAATGTATTGCTGGATTTGATTTCCTAGTATTTTGTTGAGAATTTTTGGATCTGTGTTCATTAGGGAGATTAGCCTGTAGTTTTCTTTCTTTTCTTTTTTTTTTTTTTTACAGCATGTGTACCTGGTTTGGGTATTAAATGTTATTAGCTTTATAAAATGAGTTAGGTAGTGTTCCTTTTTCCTCATTTTTTTAAGAAAAGGTTGAGCAGAATTGGTGTTAGCTCTTTTTGAATGTTTGATAAAATTCCCCTGTGAAGCCATCTGTACTTATGGTGTTCAATTAAACTTTCCACGTAAGTTATATTAGGAAATGCACTAGTCAAAATATAAATTTTGTACTAAATAAACATTTTTGCTTTAGTCTCACACATAAGTGAAAGCTTTAACATATGAATTATCATCTATTCAGCACCTTGAAATATTGACATTCCTTTGTTCTTCTTCACCCAATAGCATTTTTTAATATGTACATTTAGTCACTATTCTTTGTAGGAAGATTTTTGATGATTGATTGAATCTCTTTACATATGATTGGTTTGTTGAGATCTTCTATTTGTTCCTGAGTCAGTGTAGCTTGTTTTTGTGTTTCCCATAATTTGTCCATTTGATTTCATCTGAGTTGTTTAGTTTGTTGGCATATAGTTGTTCATATTATCCTCTTATGATTTCTTCAGAGTCTGTAGTAATGCACCCCTCCTTATTTCTGATTTTGTTTATTTGCATCCTCTCTCTTTTTTTTCTTTGTCAGTCTTGCTAGTGGCCCATCAGTTTTATTGATTTTCTCAAAGAACCAACTTGTGGTTTTATTGATTCTTTCTACTGTTCTCTTGTCCCATTCTCTGCTTTAATCTTTGTTATTTCTCTTCTTCTGTTTGCTTTGGGGTTACTTTACTGTTTCTTCTCAAGTTCCTCCAAGTGAGCAGCTAAGTCCTCAATTTTTGCTCTTTCTTATTTTTTAATACAGGCATTTAGGACAATAAATTTCCGCCTCAGCTCAGCCTTTGCTACATCCTATAAATTCTGATATGTTGTATTCTCATTATCATTCATCTCCATCTGATTCTGCCATCTTCCTGGAACTTATGTATGATTATACTTTCATATATTAATTTTTTATTTCCTAATACATTCAAAGGATTCAATAAATGATTACTTAGAAATGCAGTCCATTCATTTTCACTGCTATATAGCATTCCATTTTACATTTTAATTCTAATACTTATTTGCTATTTGAAACAATGTTGGCAAGTTACATTTCTCTAGTTTCTCCTGAGGCACATGTGAAGGCTTTTCACCAAATGCTAAACGATGCTCAATTATTTTCCAAATTTGTTCGTATCAATTCTTATGGTGGCCTATCCAGAAGTCCACTTTTCTAAAGTGCAAAGCTATTCTCCTGCAAATTATATTTCCCTGTCCTGTTTTTTCCCCTCATCAACACATATTCACTGTTTAACATGCTAAATTCTATTGTACTACATGAGATCACCAACATATTTCCAATTTTAACCTAGAAAAAATGGCAATTTCATTTTGTGTTGAACCTAATATTTGTGAGATCTGTCACTCCATACTATACTGTAAAATTCTTGAGAATAAACTTTTTTGTTTGTTTGTTATAATTTACTCATATACATCAAATGCCTAGCATATATTCTGATTGATTGCAGTAAAGAAAAATAGTTTGTTCAATAAATACATTTTCCAATACATTTGCCCCCCACAATTTCTTTTTGTATGTATTCTCTCTTAGTTTCCCAGATGCTAAAACATATAGCATACAATGGGTTTGCTTAAACAATGAGAATCTAATGGCTTATGTTTTTGAGACGAGGAGAAGTCCACCATGAGGTTGTCAGCAAGGCAATACTTTGTCCCTGAAGACTGTGGCATTCTGGGGCTTGCTTCCATTGATCCTTGTGTCCTTAGCTTTTCCATCACTGAGAATGCACACGGCAGCACTGACTCCTTTCCCTTCCAGGTTCTCCTGACTTACACTTTCTTCTAGTGGCTTTCTCTGTTTCTCTCTCTGAATTTCATTATGCTTATTATTTACTCCAGTAAATAAAGCCTAGCATGAGTCACTTAGCCTTACCTTAACTAAAAATAACATCTTCAAAAGGTCCTATTTACAATGGACTCAGACCCACAAGAAAAAATGAAGATCAAGGACATGTTTTTCTGGGGGAGATAATTCAACCTACCACAGTCGCATTGTTACTTCCTGACTTCTCTTCTTCCTGAAGCAAATCTTTTGGAAATAAGGGATGATGTATTTCCGGACAATGATCTGTTGATTTTGCCCTCATCCTTTAAAGACAGTATCACTAAATAAGTCATTATAGTTGGCAGTTGTTTTGTTTCACAATATTATTTTACTGTTTCCAGTTTTCATATTTGCTCTTAAGAATGCAGGTTGAGTTATTTTTGGGTAATCAGTCTCGTATTTATAAGCTTGGATTTAATTTATTTATTCTTCTTGGGATATTTTTCTGCTTTCTGAACCATAATTTTAATATCTTTCATCAATTGTGGGAAATTATCCCTTTGGAAATTGGCTTTCTCTTCTCTCTATTATCTTATTTTGCTACTCCAAAATTATACTTATGTCTATTTTCCATATCTTTTAATATTGCTTTTCATGTTTATCACCATATTCCAGTTCAATAGTTACGAACTTAGCTATGGCTTGTAGAATTCACAATATATTAAGTTTTAAATATCAATACTACTTTTCTTTTCTAAAAGTTACATTTATTTCATTACTTAAAGTTTCCAGTTCACTATTGACAGTCTCTTAGTATTTTCTCACAATTTTCACATCCTCTTTTCTCTTTAAAATGTTAAACTTACTTATTTTATGTTTTGCATCTCATAATTGTAATATCTGAAATTACTGACGGTTTGATTTTATTCTGTCTTTTATTTTTCCTGCTGGTTTTAACTTATAATACCTTTTTCCAGCTTCATTATGTGACATTTATGCTATGAGTTCATTTTTCATGAAATGTTAATTGTGAAAATCCTTTCATGCTATGTCAAAGGTGCTTACAGATATCACCAAATTGGAATAATTTTAAAATAAATTCTTAGCTTTTAATATTTTTGGACCACATAGATGGTTTGAATTTAAGTCACCAACAAAAGTGAGGAACAGTTTCAGTTGTAAATTCTCAAGTAAGATTTATTTTTCTTGACCCAGGAAGATGTCGAAAACAGGCAAATTTCTATGTTGAACCTTCCGTGTAAGTAGATTTTCATGTCCTGGCATCACGTGGGAGATCTTCTAGCAAACTCCCCACAGTTGTCTTCTGTTCCATCAGTGAAAATAAAAGCGCAGCATCACCAGAGATTGGTGTAGTCAATCTCACTGCTAATTCCCTACCTATCCAGATTTGATTTTATACAGAAATCTTGATAAAAAATGAATAGAGAAGAAGAGAATGATCAATTTTTGAGAATAATGAGAGAAATCTTTAAGAAACACTCTATATTATGTAAGTCAAAGCTGGGTACTAGATATGTTTCTGAACAGTAAGAAACACACTAGTATTTTAGGAGACCCTCTATGGTGGTTTAAAGCTTTCTCTACCCCAGAACAATACGTTCTTAAATTTAGTCCAATCCTGTGTGCATGGAACCATTGTTAAGTAGGACCTTCTGAAGAAAATACTTCAGTTAATGTGTGGCATACCTCAATCATGATGGATATTAATCTTATTACTGGAGTCCTTTATAAGTGGACTGAAATTCAGACATAGAGAAAAAAATGCCATAGGTAGGAGGAAGCAGAAACAGAATACAGAAGAAAAAGGAGAGACCAGGAAATGCCATTATGTGCCATGCCCTGTGAGAGAGGAGCCAAGATTTGCCAGCAGCCAGCCCTAGAAAGCCAGTCTTTGGGGACAAAGCATCACCTTGGTGATACTTTGATTTGGACATTTTGCAAACCACAAAACCAATCAGCAAATAAATATCCATTGCTTAACCTGACCCATTTCATGGTATTTGCTGAAGCAGCCAAGGAAACTAAATTATGCACAGAAAGATTTTCTAGAATAACAAAGGCTTATAACTAATTACAATGTGAATGATTCTTCCTCCATATGAAAAGAGAAGATACTTTTGAAAAGTTGGGTTGGAGAAGTTGTAGGTTTACAGAAAACCCAGGCAGAAAATACAGAATTCACAAAAAATCTCTTCACAGCACAGTTTTCCCTATTATTAACATTTAGCATTAGTGTGGTAACTTTCTTACTATTGATGAAACAATATTATTACAATTTTACTATAACTATATTCCATAGCTTATGTTAGTGTCCACTGTTTGCATTGTATAGTTCTATATTATTGTTGTTGTTACTTTAGTTTTATTCTAACATATTTACAAATTAAAATTTCCCCTTTTAGCCACATTCTATTGTATATTCATAGAGTTAATTATATCTCGGTGTTGTGCTACCCTCACCACTATCAATTACCAAAATTTTTCCATCACCGTGAACCAAAACTCTGTATCAATTAAGAAAGCATTACCTTCCCATTCCAAAAATCTGCCCCAACCCCTGTAAACTTTATTCTAGTTTATGAGTCTATGAACCTGCATCTTCTAGTTATTTCCTATGGGTGAAGTTGTACGACACTTGTCCTTCTGTGTGTGGCTTATTTCACTCAAAATGATGTCTTCAAACTTCATCTATTTTGTTACATGTATGAGAAGTTCATGCCTTTAAATGACCCAATATTCTATTGTATATTTATAACACATTTTTCTTATCCATTCATCTGTTATTGGACAATTTCATTGTTTCCATATTTGGGCAATTGTGAATTATGATGTTTTGAACATTAGTGTGCAAATATTTTTTTCAAGTCCCTGCTTTCATTTCTTTTGGATATATATCTAGAAGTAGGACTGTTGAGGCATATGGTAATTCTGTATTTAACTTTCTGAGGAACTGCCAATTTGTCCTTCACAGCAGCTGCAACATTTTACATTCCTACCAACAACGAATGAGTGTTCCTATTTCTCCATATCATTTCCAACACTTGCTATTTTTCATATCTTAATTAACCATCCTATTGGATGTGAAATGCTATCTCAAGTGGTTTTCATTTTGCATTTCCGTAATGACTAATGATGATGAGCATCTTTTCTTTATGCTTTTGGGTCATTTGTATATGATCTTGGAGAAATGTCTATTCAAGTCTTTTGCCCATTTCAAATATTGGCTTGTCATTTTATTGCTGGATTGTAGGATTTCCTTATATATTCTAGATATAAGACCCTTATCATATATATGGTTTCCAGATATCTTCTTCAATTCTTTAGGTTGTCTTTTTATTTTCATGGTAAAGCCCTTTGATGCATGAAGTTTTTAATTTGGATATTTCATCTGTCTATTTTTTTTTGTTGTTTTTGTTGCTTGTGCTTTGGATGTAAAGTCTAAGGAACCATTGCCTTACACAAGGTCTTAAAAATGCTTCCCTGTAGTTTCTCCTAGGAGCTTTATAGTCCTGGTTCTTTTATTTAGGTCTTCAATCCACTTTGACTTAATTTTTGTACATAGTGTGCATAGAGGTTCACCTTCATTCTTTTGCAAATGGATATTCAGTTTTCCCAGCATCATTTGTTGAAGAGGCTATTTTTTCCCCATTTGGTGGACTTAGGCATTCTTGGCAATAATTAAGATGGCCATAGATGTGTTTATTTCTGAACTGTCAATTCTTTTCCATTAGCCAATACATCTGTTCTTGTGCCAGTGCCAGTAGCTTTGTAATAAGTTATAAAATTGAGAAGTGTTAAGCACTCCAACTTTGTTCTTTTCAAGTTGATTTGGCTATTTGGGGTCCATTAAAATTCCATAAAATTTGATGATGGGATTTTCATATTTGCAAAGAAGAGTGCTGGAATTTTTATCAGGCTGTATTGTCTATGTAAATAGCTCAAGGAGAACTGACATCTTAATGATATTTAATCTTCTAATCCATAAACACTGAATTTTCTTCCATTTACTTCAGTCTTTTTTCTTTCTTTCAGCAATATTTTGTACTAATCCATAGCAATTCCTTTAAATCCTTGATTAAATAATTTCTAGATATCAGATTCTTATAGATGCTATTGTAAATGAAATTTTTTTCTTGATTTCCTCTTCAGATTATTCATTACTCATGTATGAGACGCCAATACTTTTTGCGGTTGATCTTGTACTCTGTCACTGCTGAATTCGTTTATTCTAGTATTTTTGATGTGGATTTTTCAAGATTTTCCATATATAAGATCATGTCATCTGCAAATAGGAAAAGTTTTACTTCTTCCTTCCCAATTAGCATGCCTTTTATTGCTTTTCTTGCCTAATTTCTCTAGCTAGAACAATGTCGAGTAACAATTGTTACAGAGGATACCTTTGTCTTGTTCCTGATCTTAGAAGGAAAACTTTCAGCCTTTCACCATTGAATATGATGTTAACTGTGTATTTCACATTTGTCCTTTATAATCTTGAGAATGTTTCCTAAATATCTGAAAGTTTTTACCAAGAAGTAGTGCTGGATTTTGTCAAATCCTTTTCTGCATCAACTGAGATGATCACATATTTTTATACCTTAGTTCCATTAAAGTGGTGTGTGACAATAACTGATTTTCTTACTTTGAACTACTCCTGAATACCTGGGATAAATTTGTACTTGATCATAGTTTATAGTTCTATTAATGTGCTGTTGGATTTTGTTAGCTAATATTTTATTGAGGATTTTTGCACCTATTTTCATAAGGGGTATATATTGAACTTTATATATATATATCCCTTTTATCTTTATCTGGCTTTGGTATTAGGGTGGTAGACTCACAAGATCAGATAGGGCATGTTCTCACCCTTCAATTGTTTAGAAGAATTTGAGAAGTATTGGTATAAATTATTCTTTGAATGTTTGGTAAAATTTACCAGTGAGGCCATCTGGCCCTTGGATTTATTTGTTGGGAGGTTTTGACTTGTTATTGATCTGTTGAGATCTTCTATACCCTCTCGAGTCATTGTAGGCAGTTTTTTCAAGTTCTTTTATTTTCTTATTGATCTTCTGTCAAGATGCCTCATCCATTATTGAAAGTGGTGTGTTGAGGTCTCCTAATATTAATGTAATACTCTCTATTTATCCCTTAAAGTCTGTCAATATTTGCTTTTATATTTTGTGTCTCTTCTATTAGATGCATATATATATTTAATTATGTCTTCCATTTAATTGACAATTTTCATCAATATTTAATACTCTTTTCTGTCCCTTGTTTCAGTTTTTCAATTAAAGTATACTTTATCAGATATTAGCATAATTACACAGCTCTCTTTTGGTTACTATTTGCAAGTTATGTATTTTTTCCATCCTTTCACTTTTAACCTATTTGTGTCCTTGTGAGTCTGTCGTGTAGAGCATATAGCTGAGTTCTGCTTTTTTAAAATCTATTTTGCCCACCTCTGCCTTTGTACCTGGGAATTTAATCCATTTTTTAAAAATAACTATTGATTATGCAGGAATTTCTTCTGCCATTTTCTATTTGGTCTTTGTAAGTCTTATACCTGTTTTGACCCTCATTTCCTGCATTAACGTGTATGTTTAAATTAATTTTTTTCTATAGTGTAACATTTTTATTTCCTTCTGTACATATTTTTCATATATTATCTTTGTGGTTATCAGAGGGGTTAAATTTAACATCTTAAATATGTAACAATCACTTGTGTTTTGATAATGATTTAACTGCAAAAGCATACACAAACAATGCTTCTACTTCCCTTCTTCCCCCACCTTTTTGCTATATGTGTTTCAAATTGCATCTCTGTATATTGTAGTCCCAAACCAGAGATTTATCATAACTTCTTATGTATCTGCATTTTAGAACTTGTAAGATGTAAAAAGTAGAGTTTCATGACAAAATATGCAATACAGTAGTACTGATGTTTACCTGTATGGTTATGGCTCTAGTTTGCTAGCTGCCGGAATGTGATATACCAGAAATGGAACAGTTTTTAAAAGGGGGAATTTATTAAGTAGCAAGTTTACAGCTCTAAGGCTATGAAATTGTCCAAATTAAAGCAAATCTATAGAAATGTCCAAGTTGAGGCACCAACAAGAGGTCACCTTCACTCAAGAAAGGATGATGAAGTTCACGATTTCTCTCTCAACCGGAAAGACACACGGGGAACGTGGCAACCGCTGTTAGCTTTCTCTCCAGGCTTCTCGTTTCATGCAGCTCTCCCAGAGATGTTTTCCTTCTTCATCTCCAAAGGTCTCTGGCTGCATGGGTTCTGCCTTGGCTTTAAAAGGGATTCTCTACAAAATGTTTCCTCTTGTAAAGGATTCCAGTTAAGGCCCATCTGGAATGGGCCTCCTTCCCGTCAAAAGTTAATACCCACAATAGAGTGAGCCACATCTCCATGCGACTCCCACCCAGCAATAGTGAATGAGGATTAAAAGACATGGCTTTTCTGGGGTCCACAAATTCAAACCAGCACAGTTACCCATTTTTTTTTGTTTTTTTCACTGCTTCAATCCACTGTCTAGGGTTCTTTCCTTTCACTCTGAAAAACTTCCTTTAGCATTGTTTGTAGGTCAGGTCTAATGGTGATGAATTTCCTCAGTTTTTGATTATCTGGGATTATTTTCTGACAACTCTGATCTAGTAGGAAACTCTTTAGGGAATACTTTATTTTAGTTATTGTGGTCTTCAACTACTATATAACTTTTTGGCTTCTTTTTAATCTCTTTTTCTTTTTTGAGATTCTAATTTTGTGTATTCATCATGTTCCTAATATTCTTTAGCTGTTTCTTTTATCTTCTTGAGCATATTGAGGATCATTTTTTAAGAAAAATTTGTCCTTTATACCCCAAATCTAGTCCCCTTTGTTGGAGGTTTATGAAATTTTATCTTTTTCCCTTTATCTTTTATTTTATCTTTTTCATCATTTTCTGTTTCTTTGTCCTATAATATTTTGCTGGACACTGTACATTGAACATTTTAAAGCATTGACTGTGGAATTTAGTCCTTAGCAGTCTTATCCTTATTTTTATATTTAGTTAGTGAACTAGTGATAAAACATATTTCCTTGAGTGCCAAGATCTAACAAAAAAAATGGATATATAAAACAACTTGCAAAAAATAAAAATAAAAAACAACTTGCACAGTCTTTGAAAATTGGCTGTGCATTGGCTGGTGGCTACTTCAGAGTTTAGCCTTCCTATCGAGATGATAAGCACAAAGCAAAAGTGACATACAGTGTCCTCTCCATCTTTTCTGAGACTGCTTCTTGTCCTGAGTTTGTACTTGCCAGTGGCCTTAGGAATTTCCCTGTTTACAAGAATTTGAACAGCGCCTCTCTGTCTTGTGAAATAGACTTTTCTTCCATCCAGGGTGCTCTCTTTTATTTTTTAAATAGATAATCTTTTGCCCCAGACTGCCTTGACTTAATTGTTTCCTACACTGCTTTGCTGTCTGTAAGCTGTATCTGACTACAGGGCAAATTCTGGGAAGGCAAGATGGAGCAGAGATAGATTGGCACCAACATATAGGCACTCAGTGTGCACATAAGGGTTACTCTGTTCTCTCTTGGACAGGGACAAGGACCCACAACAGAAGTACAAACTGGCTAGACACCATGCCAGGGAGGGGCTGGAGAAGGGACCACCAAGGGTGCCACAAGCGTCTCCTATCATTTATAAAGTGGTGTTTTCTTTATTTAGCATTCATCCAGTTATTGTAACACTTTAACTGTTTTCCAGAGCTTTGAAGAAGATGGCAGTGCCAGTTTTTGCTAGTTGTTCAAAGATTTTGTGGGGGAATGGTATCTTGAAGTGTCTAATGCCATTATCCCGGTTGACCCAAAGCCAAAATAAATTTTGATAAACTATCACCAGTGCTCCCAGATGGAATGTTACATTGCCACAGTATATGGGTTCCCCAGGCCATAAAGACAAATTATGTAAATTAAAATGGGAAGAACACCAAAACGTACAAATATTATGGGGAAGTTTTACACATTTCTCACTCTCCAGAGAAATTATGCATGATTGCTGCTTTGTCATACTTCTGTTAGAGAAAAAGTGCACCAATTTTCAGTGCTTCATATGAGAAAGAAACAGCTGTAATTAGAAGCCATCACAGGCTTTTAACACAGATTTTAAAAGAGACAGGCCACATTTCCCTTTGACCACTGTGGTTAGGCTTAGTCCACAGAAAGAGACCATGTCTTCAATTTATGAAAAAAAAATAAGCATTATGAAGTGCAATGAAACAAGAACAATAAAATTATATATATATATCTTAGTCCATCACTCACTGATGATTTGGCCTTGGGCAAGGCATTTAACTTTATTTGTAAATTTGTTTGCACTTTTGGAAGATAATTATTTTCTTTTTGGGTAGGCAATGATTTGATATATTAGTTGACATCCCACCAGAATTTGAAGGATGCTCAAAGAAGTAATAAATTGAAGTATTTGAGTAAATATAGAAAATTAAATGTCATATAAGTGAGTAGACCAATGTTGGTGCCACCCCCATATGGGATTCTTGTCTTGGATTGCAATAAAAGTATTTTTTTAGCAATCCAAGCCAATTTTTTTTTAGAAAAAAACCCACATTTTTCTCCATACCATACATAAAATGTGCAAGGACAAATAATCAACTTACCCTCTTTCCTTCTCACTAGTTTACATGAAACAGATATAGCCATCCCATTCTCAACTGGTTGTGGAAAAACACATAATTTAAATCCACTCTATTAAATTCAGTCCGATGGGATCATTTTAACAGTCCTTTAAGGAAATGTTCAATGCTCATCCACCAATATTATCCCTATTTTCATTCCTTTACCCAAGATAGTACCCTGGTATATGAGGGGGACTTGCTCTGGTCTCATGGCAGCAAAGGACTAGGGTTTTCCATTCACTAGTGTGTTCTATGGTTTTTCTATGATGTCTATCTAAGTGATGACTATTGAAAGCATGTTTCAGATCTGGATATTATGATGTAATTTTCTGCTAAAAATATTTTGCTGGTTAAACCTGTGATCCATTTTCTTTTAACTTCACCAAAGCTGATCCACTTCCAAAACTGACATTGTCCTACCTGGGTTCTTCCTTGTCCTGCAGACCCTCTCTCATCACCTCTGGTTCCTCTTCCCAGCCTCTGGCCAGGCCATAATGGCATGGAATTTGACTGCGAAATCGCCCTTACATTCTTCACTGCAGACACACAAGAAGATCTTAACCCTATTACCTACTTCAAACAGAGATCTAGAAATATCTAGGATCTGTCTGCAGCACACAGGAAAATTGAGTGGCTCAAGAAAGCTAAAATCTAGCAGAAGAGAAGAAAAGTCTCAGCAGTTAGTCCAATTACGTTGAATAACCAAGTTTATTTCACTATGGAAATCCCCTAAGTTGATGTGGGGTGAAAAAAAGTGTATCTGGAATGTTCTAGTGGCTCATTTCCTCCTCTCCTGCAGAAGTTCACCAGAAGTTGGCTTGGCATGTCTGAATTGATCCAAAGAATAGTTCCAGGGACTCCTCCTTTTCAATAAATTTATTTCCGGGGCAGGAAGTTCCCATTGTTACATAGCAGACTATATATTCTCTGTCCTCCTTTCTCTATAATATTCAGAGTGATATATGGTTGAGTCTTTCTTTTGGGGCACTTCCTTTGGTGCAATCAGCTCTGGCAAAGTAACCTGCTCTTGGCAGAATGACAAGAGAAGAAGGGAACATTGCGCTTTGCTGCTTCTTTACCTTTAAGTTTTCTATAGCCACTGTTTTGTAGTTACAGTAGCTATAGTTATAGCTACTGGTGCTGTGGGTCTGTGCCACCATTGTACAATGAGGGCCAGATTGCCGACTCCTTATTCAGGTCAATAGGCTCCATGCTAGTGATTCTGGCAACATACCCCTGCCTCCCTGGAATCTAGAGTACAAGTACAGAATCAATGTGCAGTCGTGTGCTGGAGCTGTCTTTTACCCGCTCATAAGAGATGAAAAAAATTATAAACACAGCCTTGATTACAAATTAAATTATAGTAAATCACAATTCAATTATATTAGAACAAAATAATAAGTACTCAAAACTCATCACTTCCTAATCATTTTTCTACAATTTCTTGCTAACTATGCTCCTGAAAGTATATGCATCTCCTGTATCTGTATGGTGGAAATACTATCTCATTATGTACTACCATCTTTGCCCAACTCTGCATTCAGTGACATTACGTTGGTAGGTTGAAATTGCTCATAGTAGTAATTTTTATGGTGGAAATTGGCAAACACTACAAATATGGGCTTTTCTTTTGTTTTCTTGGAAAGCTGATTTTTAAACATTTAATTGTGTACCACTGAATAAACGTATCCCCAAATGGATGTTGTTTTCTGTTGATGACTGTATGCCAAAAACAGAATACTGTAAACATGCTGCCAAAATCTGAAAATGAGGTTCCTAGAAAAACCTTTCTCCTTCACAGAAAACAGGACAAGCTGTCTTAATGCAGAACTGCAACTTAGTCATTCTTTGAGCTATATAATCAAATCTCAGTTACATGTACAAAGACTAATCATGAGGAAAAAAATAAAAATAACCATTTCATTTATGAAGCTTAGAAATTAAGTGAAAGAAATTAAGTGAAGCTTAGTAATTCACTAAATCACTAATTTGGACCATGTTTTTCTTTCCAAATATATTTAGTTTAACTCAATAAAAAATTAACCCTCTGTGTAAATGTTCTTTAATAGAACAGCTTTGCAATCTATCCTGGAGGAACCAATAGCTTAACTAAAATATTTTACCACAAATAATATATTAAAAAAATCATATTCTTGCCTTTCCTTTCATGCCAATATTGGTAAAGTTCTTTGTAGTTAAACTATTTGTTGTCTTCTGATGTTTGTTATGCTTTAATGAAAACAATTTAATTTAATCTTTCATGCAACACATACTTAAAAAGTGACATGGGGATTCAAGGATGAACAAGGAGTAGTCCTTGCCTGCAAGAAAATCACAGTCCAATTGGAAGAGATTGCCAAATAAATGGGAAGTGTTCAACAACAAAATAAGTGAAATGATATAAATGAAGGATGGTTTATAGGCACTCATGTATGGGTAAATGTATTTTCAATTATATAAAAAGCACCATCTCCTTTCTTCCTCTCTCTTTCTCCTTCTCCTTCTTCTTCTCTCTCATCCACTGTCAATTCTCCTGCTGGGTGATTCCATCTGAAATGTATGGTGATATCCCTTATTCCTCAGCTGGTTCATGTGACACTGTGAAACAAAACCAATTTTAGCTTCTAAAGCTGTTTTTCCTCACTAGGCATGCTGCAAAAATATTCAGCTGTTTTGTTGCCATGGTGAATGGAGTTGAAGCACTATTTCTAGTTTGAGAAGAAAATTGAGAAAATGGACACTAATATGAAATAAGCTACAAATTATCCTTTACTTTAGTAAAGTTTAGATATGAGAGTCATCACTTTCATCCAGACATGCACAGGAGCATGTAATGATGCTTCAAGACTTTGGGTAAGGATTGCCAGTTCTCCTCCTTATAAATTCAGTTGTGAATATATCTGAAGTTATAAATTAGACTTTATATCAATAATGAGTTTAAAATTTGGTAGCAAAAATATAATTTGTCCTGGGGGGGCAGAGGAACTGGGTTTAGATCAGTCTACCAGAAATCATTTCCTCTTGTGTGACCTTGAGAAATTCATAAATTTGTGTAGGTTCTGTTTCTTCACCTCCAATGAATAAACATAAATATAAAATGAAACTAGCATTCCCTATCCTTACAGAATTACTTTGGGAATGAATAATAAGGTATACTACAAAGGTTTTGTAAACTGTAAGGCACCAGAAAATCTTAGTTTTAGTATTATCATGTGGCTATACAAGACACAAAAGTGTATTACTGTCCACATCACCTAATATCATAAGCATCAAATATTAGCTTATCAATGAAATTCTCTCACCATTTCTGATAACACATTCTGTACCTTTCTTTACATAGTTTGTGAGAAAGGGTTGTTCTTTTTAAGACCACTGTAAATATAGCTAAAAAGTTCTTACAGTAGTAGAGGGGTTTGTATAGACTAGTAATTCCCATGACTGGGCCATTGTTCCAACATAAGGTCTAGCAAATAAATTAATTATTAAACAATAATGTGACAAATGGAATAATGTCTAAGTCAGATCAGTGATATAATAAGTGGATCATCAGCTATGACCCTCTGAGTGAAAAAAGATAGGAGGAGACTGCTATCCAGAGGCAGAGTTGGGCGTAGTAATGAGAGAAAGTAGAGGTTTCCCAAAAGGCTGATTGGGTCAGCAGGCCCTTGAATGAAGAGAAATGGCACTCTTCTTCCTGTTGGCATCAGTAAGTCACAAGACCTCAGTGAGATGGCGAGATCTGGGAGAATCCAGATCGTTTAGAGAAGCTGCACACACAGTCCTGGATCACCAGATTTAGTCAGATCCTTGTGACTCAAGGAACAGCAGAGCTGTCTGTCTTTAAAGAACTCCTTGAACAATGAGGATTCCAAGAGGCATAACAAGGAAGTAAAACCAGCTGAGACATCCCTCTGAACAGATCACATTATAAGTATTCAAGATTATGTGACTTTAGGCAATAGGTGGGATACCCTAGGATGAATAAAATTGAATCTTCCACCAGACCAGTGGCATGAGGTTTCAGATTAGAATTTAATTTGATGTCAAGAAAATTTAGAGGAATGAAAGAGCACAGACATAAAATGGCAGACTAGGAAATTTTACAAAGCACTCCCTCCACTAGAAAAATAAAGCTGGTAAAAGAGACTGGAATTAACTATGTGGTAAACCTAGAACCAGAATGAACATTTAGAACAACTACAGTAGTGCTAGAGGAAGCAAGAGCTACCAAGAGAGTTCAGCTTTTGTAAAGAAGGAGTGACCCAGTGAGAAGCTCCATTGCTTAACCCTGGCAAAGGCTGAGGAAACAACTGCTGCTACATCAACACAGCCTAGATTTTGGGAAGGACTAGAATTTCAGGGGCCAGGACAGACAGAAGAAACCTCCTCCTCTAAAAGTTGGGGTTTAGTGTTGAAGTCATTCCAAGGAACTTCTGAGGGACCAGTATGGAAGGTGGCCTCAGTTTTGGTCCTCTGAGCAGCAGCACTTCCAGCCTTCCACCCACACCCTGGACATAAAGAGCTAGTGCACTTCTCTGGCTGCTTTGTTCCTTTTACGTGTGGATGTTTCCTGGTCTGGCAGATATCTGAGGGTGCAGCAGTGACTATCAGCCTCATACCAGACACCAACATCTACCAGAACTTAATAGTAGAGAAAATTCTCTTGTCTCATTGCTAAATTCCTATCTTGCATATGTTCTATTTTCCCTCCTGTGGCAATGAAAAAAACTCCTAACTGCCTAGTTAATTCCAACCCCTTCATTTGTACCATGGCTCTCATCGACTCTTGCCTACTAACTAGAATGAATAAGTAAATTTATCAACGTTGAATGACACAAAAACAAAATTAAAAACTCAATTGAATTTCTCTGTACTAAAATAATTCGGAATATTAAATTTAAGTAAACTCTGCTTTCAGTAGCATAATACAGAATACATTTTTTAAAAACCTTAGGAATTAATTTAATGAATGCTGTATAAGAAATTGTTGGGAGAAATTAAGGAGCTAAATAAGTATAAAGTATATCATGGTTATGAACAGGAAGACTTAATAGTAATAAGATGTCCATTATTTTCGATATCCCAATCAAAATCTCAGAAGTCTATTACGGGTAGAAATTCACAAGTTTGCTCTAAAAACTGCATGGAACTATATACGACAAGAATAGTCAAAAACATTTTGAAAAGAATGATAAATTTAGAGGAGTTACCTACCTGATTTTAAAACTTACTACAAAGTTATACTATGCAAGACAGCATGATTGATATTGGAATAAAAATAGACTGATGGATAATTTGAACAAAAGAGAGAGTCCAGCGTCAAACTTCAGAGTCAAGTGATAGTCAGCAAGTGTGGCCACATAATTCAATGCGAAAAAGACAGTCTTTCAAGCAAATAGTCTTGTAACAATCAAATCGTCGCATGTGTAAAAATTAATTGGATTCCTATTCTACACCATGCATAAAAAATGTATTTGACATGTATCAAAGACATACACGGATAGCTAAAACAATACATTTTCTAGAAAACAAACAGAAGGAAATCTTTGCACCCTTGAAGCTTTCAAAGATTTCTTAGAAAAAATATTACTAATTTTAAAGAAATATAAAGATAAACTTAACTTCATCAAAATTTATATCTTTTGCTCTTCAGAAGACTAATAGGAAAATGCAAACTCAAGTCACAGTGGGAGAAGATAACTGTAATACATACATTTGATAAAGAAATTATATCCAGGGATCTTTCTGGAGTGATGGAAATATTTGATGCTTTGAATGATTTGGTGGCTACATGGGTATATACATTTGCCAATACTCATGTAATTGAATTAGACTCAAAGTATTTCCATTGCATATAAATTAAATGGTAGGGAGTTAAAATTGAATAATGAATGTGAAATAAAGAGATGTTCAGATAAATACTGAGGGAATTTCAGATCTCCACAGAGGAACAGAATACTTAGCATTAGTAGATATGTGGGAAACATAAAATAGTATATTTTTCTACCATTGTTTTTTAAGCAAATTATCAGCTTAAAATTATTATAAAAATATACTGTGGAATTTATAACAAATGAAGAAATGAATATATATATGAAGTATATATACACATATATGTGTATATATATATAAATATGATTTTATACAATATATATGGCAAAAATAGGACAAAGGAATGTGGTGGGTGGCTTGGGATAAATGGAACTTACTGTTACATGTTTCCAGTATTTTATTTTTACATAAAGTAGTGAAATGTTAATTCTAATCTAAACATGCATAATATAATCCTTACTGAAACCACAAACAGCAATATAAAAAGGGTTAGCTGAAAAGTCGAATAAGTAGTTAAAATGAAATACTATAATATATATGGTCAACAAAAAAGAAATTGAAAAAGAAAAACAAATAGATGAGACAAATGAACAATAAGCAATATAATAATGGGCCAAAACCCAGCCATATCAAAAGTATTTAAAATCTAAATGTATTTTTTAATTATTTTTTGAACGTGTTATTAACATCCCAATTAAAGGTTCAAAATTGTCAGGCTGAATAAAAAGAACTCTATCCCTTGCTGCCAACAAACGTTGTACTTTAATTACATAAACAAATATTTTTAATGTTAATATAAAACAGTAGGGAAAGATATAACATGCAAATAGCAAACTTAAAGATGAAGAGTATCTATCAATACTATTTTCTAATTAATTCACATTTATTTTTGCTTTAGTCTTTGTCATGGTCAGGTCCATGTGTCAACTTGACCAATTGGTGGTACCTGTTTGTCTGGCTGGGCAAGTGCTGGCCTGTCTGTTGCAGTGAGAACATTTCATAGAATTAAGTCATGATCACGTCAGCTGTGTCCACGGCTGATTCCATTTGTAATTAGCCAAGGGGAGTGTCTTCTGCAATGAGTGATGCTCAATCTAATCACTGGAAGACTTTTAAGAAGGATTCAGAGGAGACAGGTTCTCTTCCTGCTTCGGCTGGTGAGCCTCTCCTGTGGAGTTCGTACAGAACCTCCATCAGAATCGCCGGCTTCACACCCTGCCCTGCGGGTTTTGGACTCTGCGTTCCCACGGTCACGTGAGACACTTTTATAAATTTTATTTTTGCGAGTGTTCCCTGTTGATTCTGTTTCTCTAGAAAACCCTAACTAACAGTCTTCATTTAGTTATTATTGTGTTAAGAGTTTATTTCTGCTTTATTTCCTCCAATCTATAGCTTGCGTTTTTGTTTTCATAATGGTGTCTTTGATTGCTTCAGTTTTGCATATTTTCCTTTCTTTTATGTTTAGCATCTTTCATGGCCTGTCTAATAAAAATCTTTGTTCCTTCCAAAGACATGAAAATATCTTTTCGTCTTTTCTTCTATATTCTTTGTAGTTTTAATTTTACAATTAAATATATAACCATCTCAATATGATTTTTGGAAGGTCTGAGATAATGGTACAGATTCATATTCCTTTCTGTGACGTGTTTTTACTAAGATCCAAAGTGGCTCTTGCAGCATTTTTTTAAACTTGTTTTTTCTTTTGATGTTGATTTGCTATAAATGACTGCTGCTTCTGGGGTTAAATATTTTGTTAGTGAAGATGCAACTAGAACACTAAATTATGGACAAAATTTTCAGAATAGGTGGCGTAGGTTAATTGTTTTGTTTGGCTTTATTCAAAATTCTTTCATTATCAAACCATGTCATATTTTTATGGAAAAGAAAAAATGGCTTACTTTCCAGTGCTAGGATATATTTTGTATAGTAAAGAAAGATTGTTTGGTCAATGTTGTAATCTTCATTTATAATGCAAATGCAATTTTAAGGTTGTTTTATTTGTTTTATAGTAAATAGATTATTTTGATTTGCTCCATTTTTTTCCCTAAAATAAATATTGTCTTTCCTGTTATGTCCTACATATTGAACTTCTAATTTTAACTTCAAAATTAAGATGACAAAAACCAGACAGCTGTCGAAGTACATGCACATTATAAGTTATCTTATTTGTGTTTTAATTTTACATGCTGTTGTCTTTTCTAAGAAAACAAAGTCCCTATTATTCTATTGCAAAGCACACAGGAATTAAGAAAGTACAGTATTAAAAAAATAAAATCTGGTAAATAAAGTATTCTGAACTTGTTCTATATTACTTATACCTGTTGTCTATTTAGCTGTAATTTATAGCTGTCAGTTTAACACTGGCATGTCCGGCAAAGAAAATTAAACTTTAAAGAGTTTTATGAACTGTTTCTAGGTTGCTAAAGAATTTATTTTTCTACTATTTTATGGTATAGAGAAAACATCAAACTATGTACAGGAAAAAAGCTTAACTATTTCTATTTGAAAGTAGCTGAAAAGAGAATTTTCAGAACTGTTTGTGTCTTCAGTTCATTCTTTCATAACTTTGCTATTGTAATATGTGAATCCCAGTTTATTTAAACTATTATCTTTCATACTGTGTTAATTTAACTTCCATTGCATATAGTACCGTTTTTATGTTAAAACTAGCATTTATCATTTTCCACATTAACCACCTTACACCTTCCCCAAAACTTAACTCCACTTTTCTATGAATTCTATCATTGATTTGACACACTTCATAGTGAACTATCTAAATCACCCAACATATGGTTCAATTAACTAGTAGGTTACAGTTATTGAAAATTAAAGTACAATTTAAAGCTCAGTCTGTTACAATGAATTGGTTGGGTTTGTTTTTGCCAAGGGTTTAGATATGTTTTTAAATACTAGAAAAATAATTCTAAGAACAGAACATATAATCAAATGAATTTTTTTCTGGTAAGTTACTGGAAGATTACATTGTATAGGATCATTATACATGAGACTTCTTAAAGGATTAAAAGTATATTAGATAGTCTCCTAATTACGGGGAAACGTAAGGCATTATATTTTACAATATTAAATAAAATTCCATCTATAAAAAAATTAACTCTGTGAGTTTTAGGTCATCTTTAATTTTTTCCCAGAAAGGTTTGTATTTTTCTTTAGATCTTATACAGATTTTGTTCTTTATTTCTGTGAATTTGGTATATTGAAGGTATTGTAAATAGTATTTTAAATTTCTCTTCCTTTTGTTTGTTGCCAAAACTAAAAATACAAATGTATTTTATCTTGACCCTATACCCCAAGATATTGCTCAATTTACTTTTTTGTAGTGTTAGATTTTTAAAAATTCTGTAATTTTCTAAATATAGATTCGTGTTCTCTGTGATAGAAGATGGTTTTACAACTTCCTTATCAATCCTAGTCATTTTTTTTTTAATTTAGGGCACAGGCTGGTAATACGTTCCATAAAAGTGGTGTTTGAACATACTTGGCTTGTTTCTGAACAGAAGGCATTCAATATTTATAAAGAAGTATGATATTGACTAGATCTTTTCACATATTCCCTTTATAAAATTAAGAAAATTTTCTTCTACTTTAATTTTCTAGGAGTTTTGTTTTTTAAACCACGAGTGAGTGTTGATTTTGTCAAGTGCTGTTACACTTTCAAGATGATCGTGAGTTTGCCTTTTATTCTATTAATTAATTATTCTATTAATGTGGCAAATTACATTGGCTGACTTTTGAATATTAAAACTTTATATTCTAGTATAAAATGCTGTTGATTGTAATTTTTACATTTTTGAATTATTTAGGGATTCATTTTGCTATTATTTTGTTACCATTTTTGTTGCTATGTTTCTACGAGCTGTGATTTTCTTTTCTTGAACTGTTGTCAGATTTTGGGACCAGATGTATGCTGAACTCATAAAATGATTTGGGAACATATCTTCTACCACTATTGGCTGAAAGTATTTGTGAAGCGTTGGCATTGTTGATCCATTAAATGTTTGGTAAAATTCACTTAGTGGAATTATTTTAGTTTTCTAGCTGCTAAAACAAGTACCATGCAGTGGGTTGTTGTAAACAATGGGGATTTATTAGCTCATGGTTTTAGGCTAGGAGAAGTCCAAAATTAAGGCATCAGCAAGGCAATGCTTCCCCTCCAAGTACTGTGGCATTCCAAGCTGGCCTCCAGCAATCCGTGGTCCTTGGCTTTTCTGTCACATGGCAATAGCAGTCTAGCAGTCTCTTTTCCTTCCTCTTCTGAGTTCCACTGACTTACAGCTTCTTCCTGATCCCCATGGCATCTCTTCTGTGTCCTATTTCTTTTGCTTACAAGGACTTCAGCCGTATTGCACACCTTAACCGGTGGTATCACTCAGTTGGGGCACACTTTTACTGGTAACATCTTCAAAGGTCCTATTTACAAATGGGTTCACACTCACAGGACCAGTGGTTGGGACCTGAATGTGCTTTTTGTGGTGGACATGATTCAATCCCCAACAAGAGTCAACTGGACCCTGGAATAGCTTTACGTTGTATGAAGTGTTTTAATTACTGGTTCAATTTTTAACATATATAAAACTATGCACATTATTTTAATTACTTTATCAGTTTCAGAAAAAGAATTATGGTTTTCAAGAATTTTTCCATTTCATGTGTTTTTAAATTTTTTGTAACATTATTTTTAACAATATTCTCTTATTAGTGTTTTAACATCTGGAGAATCTATAGGGCTGTCTCTTTTTTCTCCCTTTGTAGAATTTTAATTTGTATCCTTACTTTTTCTTTTTCTCTCTGTTATGCTAGAAGAGTGTCAATTTAATTATTTTCAATGAGCAACCTTTTGGCTTTTTCTATTTTCTATTTCATTAATTCTTTTTTGTCTTTATTATTCTATTTGTCCCATCTATTCTTCATATCTCTCTTTGTCCTCTAATTTCTTTTGTACTTATCAATTATTTTTATATTCCATTTTATACTCTATCAGCTTTAAATTAAATCTCTGGGAATTATAATATGTATCTTAATGTATCATTGTCAAGCTTACAGAAATAACCTCTTTGTAAATAAAGCAAGAAGCTTAAACAAAGAAGCTTATCTTTTGTGATATTGTTTTCTGTATTTATTTTTTCTACATATACAACTCCCAACACATTTTCTTTGTTTTTCCTTGAAAATAGTTACTATCTAAAAATCAAGAAATAAAATAGTCTTTTATAAATATCTATAAAAATAACAACTTGAGTAATCTTTGCTCCTTCCAGAAGATCTGGATTTCCATTTGGCCTCTTTTCCCTACAGCCTGAAGAAATGTCTTTAATCTCTTTTGTTGTATAAATCTGCTAGGGACAGTGTGTCTTAATTTTTTTCTCCCTGAAAATTTTTATCATCTTCATTTTTGAAGAATATTTTGCTGGAAATAGAGCTCTGTGTTGGTAAATTTAGTTTCATCACTTTAAAGCTGTAATTCCTTTGACCTGTTTTTCCATTTTTCTAATAAGAGGACAGCTATATTCTTGTATTTCCATGAATATAATGAGTTTTTATTTCTGCTGCTTTTAAGATTTTCTCCTTTATCTCTAGTATTTAGTACTGTGACTATGGTATTCTAAGATGTGTTACTTCACCTCTGGTTTCAAATGAGATTACAAAGATCTATATTTGCTCTTTTTCTCAATCTCCAACTTCCTGCATTGTCATAAAAACAACTCTCTTTGATATTTTATATATTATCTGAAAAGATTTGGTTTTCAGCTTCAGTTATATTGAGATTGGTTCTAAATTCAACTTAGGTAGTGTTGTTTTTCAGCCCTTCTCCACCTCTTAGTAATATTCCAGTGGAGAAGAAATGTTGTCAAGATAATTACATTTTGCGTTTTTCCAGTTACCAATTAAATTTGGATGGTCAACCGTGTTAAGAGGTGTGTGGCTACTTTCTCCCTTTCCTAGAAAGGTCTCATCAGCTTTAGCAGCCAAATTCTTCTACTTGCTCATACTAAGCGTTTCAGTTTGCTAATGCTGTGGGAATTTGCAATATATCAGAAAAGGATTGGCTTTTATAAAGATAATTTATTAAATTACAAGTTACAGCTCTAAGGCCATGAAAATGTCCATATTAAGGCATCAACAAGAGAATACCTTCACTCAAGAAAGGCCAATCGCATCTGGGTTCCTCTGTCACATGGGGAGGCACGTGGTGACATCTGCTGGCCCTCTCTCCTAGATTCGGGGTTCAAACAGCTTTCTCTGCTCCTATTTGCAGTGGCTTTCTCTCTAATCATCTGTGGGCCCTTGCTTAGTCTCTCTGGGGCAAACAGATTTCATCTCTTAGCTTGCCTTGACTCTCTCCAGGTTCTGGCTATTTCTGTGAGTCCTTGCTTATCCCCCAGGGTATTTCTGTCTACATCTCCAAACCTCTGTGTCTGTGTTGGCTCTAAGCTCTCTTTCTCTCTGTGAGCTCTATTAAGGACTCCAGTAAACTAGTTAAGAACCACTTAGAATGATTGAGGTCACATCTCTATTTAATCAAAAATTTCCTAACCACAATTGGGTGGATCACATCTCCATGGAAACAACCTAGTCAAAAGGTCCACCCATACAATATGTCTTATCCCACATGATTAGATTAGGATTAAAAGAACATGGCTTTTCTGGGGTACAGAACAATTTCAAACCAGCACACCCAGTTTAGGCAATTAGCCCAAGTATAGCAGCAGGTGTCTCTTGTTGGTCACCTAAGACATGTCCATCCCTCTATAGAATTAATTCACTTAGACTTGTTTGTTCTTTGATGAGGTTAAAGAAAAAATATGCCTTTAATTTATCCAGTGTTTTCTTGTTGCTTCAGTGGGAGCAATGAACTTTCACATGAAATCAGATACTATTTTTTATACTTCAGTTTTCTTTTTTACTATATCTTCAACAATAAACATTTTTCCCTTAAATTTATGAAGTAGACTGCACTCAATATTAGTTCATGTACCTCTACTCCATTATTTCCAAAGCTGAATGACATTTCACAGTTTGAAGTTATCTAAACAATCTCCTGTTGATGATCTTAACTATTTCAAAGACCCATGATATGAACAACTTTGTATGTATGAGATATTTATCCCATACCTTTGTAGAATTGTTTCATTTTGATAAATGCCTAGGATTGGATTTGATGGTTTAAAAAAAGTATTATTTTTAAATGATCGTAAATATTATCAAATTATCTTTTCAAATATTTGTCAGCCATGGTTCTTCCACTAAAATTTCATGAATGCTATTTGCTCAAATGCCTACCCTTGTCACCATTGTGCATTCTCATTCTTTATGATATCTACCAAATAGATGGAGGGAAATTTCTCTACCCACCCCTTTTTCTTAATATTTTATTTTCTTATTCACTAGTAAAGTTGAGCAAAATTTCATTTTTGAAGGCCATTTATATTTGCCATTACTTTGTCATTTTTGTATTCTTCATTGACTTGGAAGAACCTTTTGAATATTGTGGATATATAAATAGTTTTAGTTATATATGTGTATTCCCCACTAATGTGGAAGCCTCTTGAAATAAGGTACAACATCACATTAAACTTTTCATAGTCAGGAAAATCATAGTGACTTCCCTAAATTTGATATTCAAATATTGAACGAATGAATAAAATTGGCATGAAGCAATATACTCCATAATTATTCCTCTAACAAATAGTATACACATAACATACCCACTTATATTAGCTCCATAAACAATTGTTAAAATTGTTAAATTTTAACTTGACTTGTTAAAATTGGTTCCAATGAATTCTGCCTTTTGTATCAGGAGTCACAGTCATCAAAGTACATTTTAATATCTCTCTCCCCACCAATATCATTCTTCTCTGAGTTCCCTTTACCCAGTCATTTGGACTACCCTCAATGGCCATAAAATCATTATTTATTAATGATTCTTCTTTTCCAGTACAATACTTGTTCTGACTAGTAAAAGAATCTTATTCATAGTATAAGCAGGGCATGAGAAGCCCTTAAAACTGATTCAATCAAACAACATATTTAGATCCTGATAATAAAACATATTTCAATTTTGTTTAATCTAATTAAACAGTTTTAAAACCCTCTCTCTTAAAGCAAGAGTTTGTGTATTTAAATCAGGACACCAATTTATTTATATATTTGTCATTGAAAGCTAACTTCAAGTCATTTTGATTGGAAAACTCTACTAAGAATTAGTATTAGGATAAGTATTAGAATAATAATTGAACCAGATATTTTAGCAAGGGAATATCTCAGGCACAGATATTGACTGCTGTGATTTTCTTCTAGAACAACTCTTAGTACTCGAGAGGCAGAACATACATCAGTGTGTCTTGATTAGTTATTAAATGTGTATGGAAGATAAAAATTTCAATATATAGCTTCAGGTGTGCAAGACATGTTTTTTATATTATTCAACTTAATATTTAATTTAAAACTTTTATTCTGACAAGACGAAGTACCGTTAATTTTTTCCTCTCTTACACTGGGTTTTACAGAGAGCAAAGAGAGAGTGTTGAAATCAGATAAGAAATGTTTCTTAGATATTGGGCCACCCATGTTGCTGTAAATTCCTGCGTATGCCTCCTTCCTGTCCTGCTACATTCCTGCCTTGAGTTTATGAGTGAGGAATTATAAAAAATATGAAATTATAAATTTCTACTATAAAAGTAGACACAGAGGAAAAGGAGTAAACGAGAGGGAACAAGAAACAATCAAAATATTTTCACAGCCACATATATAATAAGAAATTCACTACTGAATACTTTGAATTACTGTTTTCAATAAAAATATGAATTAAAACAAATGCAAGGTTTTCACCCCAAAAATAGCACTCCCACTAAATTGCATGCAGTTGTTATTGAATAGGAGAGAAAGAGTGGCTTAGACCACCTGCAGAAATATGTACAGGACCTACAAAAAGGTAA
This sequence comes from Myrmecophaga tridactyla, assembly GCA_004026745.1. Taxonomy (NCBI): domain Eukaryota; kingdom Metazoa; phylum Chordata; class Mammalia; order Pilosa; family Myrmecophagidae; genus Myrmecophaga; species Myrmecophaga tridactyla. Next base: position 78,775 of record PVIY010002829.1, read on the forward strand.
ATATCTGGTCAGTTACCTTTGATGAATATCACTGTTCCTTTAGATTTGTGGCAAAAATAAATTGTAGATTTATTTCCCCACAAAATTGGTAGGTGCAGTATGGTAAATCTGTGTATATTTGTGGAAGCATGCCATGCATAGGGATGTTTTCATATATATATCAGCAGGAGGAAAAAAGGCATGGAATTGCTCATTTATAGATCAAAATATAATGGAGTACAGCAGCAGTCTGATACCAGTTTGCATTATAGCAAAAGTCTTAAGAAATATCTAGCTAGCTAGACTTATTCAGAAAAAGTTTTCAGGGAACAACTTGACAGAACTGGAATAGAATGTGTCGGTTCTCTTTCAAATAAATGAATAGTTGATCATTTAATCTTTGCTTTCTTTAAAATATGTTTTTAGTACTTCCAAAAGTTGGGACTAATGCTCGATGATAGGTACACATACTATAGGAATGGAATTCTTATAGTAAGGAATTAACATACCCTCCCAATATTGTCAAATATGTTTGGGAAATGTTAGTTTAAATAAAATTAAGCAAATTTGTTTATGACAAGATGTGTTACTTTTGGCATGCAAATAGTTGATATGAATCCCCAAGAACGTGGTATAATACTCAAAATATCCCCAAATTATTCGACCACAGAACTCTTTTCCCACTCTCATATTCATATCTCCTCAAAGAGCATTATTTAGGAAATTCTACACTGAAATGCCGCACTAACAAATTAAAATGTTTGTTGTTTTTTTAGATGGAATAATCAGTGACATAAGCATCCTAAATATTAAATTTTATAGAACTTTGAAAAATGAGCTTTTCTGTATTTTTATCTGCTACTCTGTGGGCTAAAAGGAGAGAAAACTTCTGTAAACAAAATAAAGAATGTTAAACTGTACTTTGAAATGTATCACTTTTCTGCATATATATTCCACATTAAAAAGTGTTTAAAAATAGATAAAATAAGGAAGTATAGGTGTATTTTTCTAGGCTTGATTCTGTCAGAGATATTTTTAAACAGGTTCTTGGTGATAACAGAGTTCAGGAGTGGAAGGTGGTCATGAAATAGTGGCAGCCTGGCACTTGATATTTCAGAGGTGAGCTCACAAGCCACGCTTAGCAGCGCTACTGCCCACTAAAGGGTACGAGCCATCTGATAAAATCCTTTTCTCCTCTCAGGTTGCTTAGGAAAAGTGAGAGAGAAAGTGGTAGAAATACTTGAAAAACTGTGTAATAATAAACCACTACAAGCAGCTGGTATTGGATATACTTCTGTTCTAAAAGAAGTTAATAGAGAATGAGATGAACTTAAAATACATGCTGTATTATTAAAAGCAGTTATTACTCAAGAGTTTTGAGAAACCTCCAGGATGGTATCATTTTTAGAAAATTGATCAGGGTGATCCATCGAGTAAGAACCAAACTTACTTCGGTTCAAAGAAAACTTCTCTGTAAAACACGGATGTCAGTAGGATTTCGGAAAGGGGAAAAGAAGATCGGTTGAGCTCATATCTAAATTGCCTAAGTTTCATACAGGTATAATTATTTACCTTAATTTTTTATAGTTTAAAATAATCTTTTGTAATAGCACCACATTGAATATGAAGTGGTATCTCATGGTTTTGATTTTCATTTCCCATATGACCAATGATAAAGAGCATCTTTTCATGTGCTTTTTGAACTTTTGTCTATCTTCTTTGGAGAAAGATCTACTCATGTCTTTTGTTCATTTTTCAGTTGGGTTGTTTGTGTTTCTGAGGTTGATTTGTAGGGTTTTTTATATATCCTAAATAGTAAACACTTAGGGTTTGCAATTATTTTACCCCATTATGTAGATTGCTTTTTCATTTTCTTGATAATGTCCTTTGATGAACAAAAGTTTTCATTTTGATAATGTCCATTTATCTATTTTTTTCTTTTGTTGCTCATGCTTTGGTGAGAAATCAATACCAAATCCAAGGTTATGAAATTTCCCTCTCTGTTTTTTTCTAGGGGCTTTGTGGTTTTAGTTCTTATATTTAGACCCTGGATCCATTTAGAGTTAATTTTTGTATATGGTGTGAGGTAGGGTCCAACTTCATTCTTTTGCATGTGAATATACAGTTTCTCTGGCACCTTTGTTAAAGAGATTGCTTTTCCCCTAACTTTGGCACCCCATCAAAAATCATTTGGCTATAGATGTATGGGTTTATTTCTGAACTTTCAATTATTTTCCATTGGCCTGTATGTCTACCTTTATGCCAGTATTATACTCTTTGGATTACTTGGTTTTGTAGTAAATTTGAAATCAGGAAGAGGGAGACCTCCAACTTTTTTTTCTTTTCCAGTATTGATTTGGATATTTGGGATTCTTGAAGTTCCATATGAATCAGCCAAAAAAAAGAAAAAGAAGAGGCCGCTGGGATTTTGATAAACAATGCACTGAATCTTTAGATCACTTTGGGTAATTTTTAGTTCATAAAAATATCATTTTACTCTCCATGAACACAGGATGTCATTTCATTTATTTAAATCTTCTTTCATCAGTGTTTTGTAATTTTCACTGCACAAGTCCTTCACCTCCTTGGTTCAATTTATTCTTAGGTATTCTATTGTGAAGGAAATTGGTTTTTAATTTCCATTTTAAATATTGTTTAATTGTTTATAGACACAACTTATTTTTGATTGTCAATCTCGAAGCCCATAACTTTGTTGAATTCATTTATTAGATCTAGTGGTTTTTTGGTGGATTCTTTGAGATTTTATATATAAAGGATCATGTCTTAGGCCAATAGTAAATAGTTTTACTTCTTTCTTCTCAGTTTGTGTGCATTTTATTCCTATTTCCTGCTTAATAGCTCTGTCTTGCAATTCCAGTACAATGTTTAAAATCAGAGATGAAATAATATATCCTTGTCTTTTTTCTGACCTCAGGGGAAAGGCATTCAGTCTCACCATTGAGTATAATGTTAGCTGTGGGTTTTTTCATATATGCCCTTCAGCATGTTGAGGAAATTACCCTCTATTTTAGTTTCCTAGATGCCAAAACAAATACGATGCATTGGGTTGGCTTAAGCAATGACAATTTATTGGTTCACAGTTTTGAGGCTAGAAGAAGTCCAAATCAAAGTATCAGCAAAGCGAGGCCTTCTCCCAGTAGACTGTGGCCTTCTTGGGCTGGCTGTGGGTGGTCCTTGGTACTTGACTTTCCCGTCATTAGACAATGCATGTGAAAATGCCTCCCCTTTTTCTTTTTGGATCTGTTGACTTGTAGATTTTGGCTGCTGCCTCTGGCTTTCCCTCTTCTCTTCCTTTCCTAGGAGGCCTTCAGTTATAGGATTAAGACTTATTCTGAGTCTGTTGGGCCACAGTGTAACCAAAGTAAGTTCATTAAGAGGTCCTATCTACTATGAGTTCACACCAACAGGAATGGATTAAATTTAAGCACATGGGATATATTGCTTCAAGCCCCCACACCTTCTATTTTTATTTTTCTGTGTAGTTTTATCTTAGTGATATTTGATTTGTCAAATGTCTTTTTTGTATCAATTAAATTGATCATATGATTTTTTCCCCTTTATTCTATTGATGTTGTATATTGCATGGATTTTCTTCTGTTGAACCACCCTTGCATTCCCATGATAAATCCTACTTTGTTATGGTATATAATCCCTTTCTACATGTTGTTGAATTTGATTTGTTCTATGATGTTGAGGATTTTTGCATCTATAGTCATGGAGCAATTTCGTCTTTAGTTTTATTTTCTTGTAATATCTTTATCTGGCTTTGATATCAGAGTAATCCTAGTTCGTAGAATGAATTTTTATGTGCTAATATCTTTTATAAAATTTTATTTGGAAATTCTCCATCTTTGTGCATGAGATATGGACATGCAGTTTTCTTTTCTTGTACTATTCTTGCTAGAAATAAAAATTACGCCAACCTCATAAAATAAGTTAGAACATGTTCTCTCACTCATCTCTGGAAATTTTGGCATAAAATTTGGTGTTATTTATTCCTTAAGAATTTAAAATAATTCACTAGAGTAACTGCCTGGACCTGGAATTTTCTTCATGGGAGGATTTTAATTTTGAATAGTTCTTGTACTATTTAGATATTTTATTTCTTCTTGTACCAGATTTGAGTTTTTAAGATATGTATAAATTTCTTCTAAATTTTCAGATTTATTGTCATAAAATTGCCTATAATATTCTTTTATTTTCCACTTAATGTCTTTAGTATCTATATGTACTACTTTTCAGCCTTGTTAAATTGGAAATTTAAATCATTGCGTTACAAGTTTCTTCTTTTCCAATACAATATATCCTCTTAAAGGTATAAAATTCCCTCTAAGCAGAAACCAAAAGTTTTGATATTTAAAAAAAAATTGATACAAGTTTTTATTTGAATTCAACATCATACAGATAAAAATATTGTCATATTCCTATTGGTTTTTTTTTTTGTTATGGATTATGTGGTAGTATTCTACTGAATTTCAAACAGGGACTTTCTAGTTCTCTTTTAGTTGTTAAGTTCTAATTTACTTGCACCACAGACAGAGAACATACAGTGTGTGATGTGAAAATAACACAGCATATGGTCTGTTTGGGTCATTGTCTAATGTACATTTGAAATAATGGGTTATCAACAATTTTCGGTAGTATTTTATAAATTTCATTTAGACAAAGCTGGTTGATTTTATTGGTCTCTATCTTTACTGATCTTTTTCCTGCTTGTTTTATCAAATCCTGTGGGAAATGTGTTAAAGTCTCTAACTAAATTGGATTTATCCAGACTCTCCTTTTAGTTTTTAATCTTTGCTTCATATATTAAGCTATGTTATTAATATGCATACAGATTTAAGCCTGTTATATTTCATGTTGAATTGATCATTTTAGCACTATGATTTATCTTTTACCTTTAATAATATTTCTTACACTCTACTCTTAGAATATTAAAGTAGCTATATCTGCTTTATTTTGTTTGCATGCTATATCCTTTCCATTAGTTTATTATCAATCATTACATGTCTTTATATTCAAAGGTATCTTTCAAAACAATATGCACTTGAGTTTTGATTTTTATCCATTTTTGACATTCATTGTCTTTTATCAATTAAAAAATAAATAAAAATGACATTCATTGTCTTTTAACTGAAGTCTTTACATTATTTACATTTAATATAATTACTTATATTATATTATATTGGGGTTAATCTTCCACCACATTTGCTTTTTACTTATCGTATCTGTTCTTTCTTTTATTCCTTATTTTTGTGTTTAAGTATTCTTATAATTATTTTCCTTCTTTTTTAGCTTTTTAATTTGTACCAAAGCTTAAATATTATAAAATAGATTCTTAAATGCATCTTTGCTATCTTACTCTGATATCAAAGCCAGGATAAAGATAGTGCAAATTCATACTTGCTTATTTGAGTTAATGCATTTTCTTCCCAAACAGCATAAATAACTTAACCCATTAACACTCTACTATTTTTATTTCTGTTTTACTATCTTTAACTTTTCTATGTCATAATACAAGACATTATTACTGTTATATTTTATATTCAATATTCATGAACATTTAGCCATATATTTACCCTCTCTACTACTTTTGATTTTCTGCAATTCCATACGTGCTTCCCAAATTATTTTTATTAAGTATGATGCATTTTTAAAATATTTTCATCCATTTATAGTTTGCTAATTTTATGTTCTTGTACTGTTTGCTAGTGACAAGTTTTCAGCCTTCTTTTGTCTGAACAATTCCTTATGTTGCCTACAATATTGATGGATATTTCATGGAAGAAAGATTACTTGGTTGGTCATCATAGTTTATTGTTGTTCTTTAAAACAAGTTAATATTTCTTGTCTATTGCCCCTTTGATGTACCTTCAAAGTAATTTGAAGGAACTCTATTTTTAAGAGTTTCTCTTTGACTTTGATTTTTAGTAGTTTGGCTATGGCAGGTATAATGAATCAATGGATTGATGTTTTTCACCAGATTTTTAAAATTCTCCATAATTATTTCTCCAAATATTGTCTGTCTCCTGCTCTCTTTCTACTTATCTTCTGAGATTAAAATTTCAAACATTTTGATCCACATATTTTACAGACTATTCTGGCTTTTCTTTTCTTTCTCCCACTCTTTTCCTTTAGTTGAGACATGTTATATTGATCTTCCTTTAAGTTCACTCATTTTTTCTTTTGCCACTATCAATATGCTGTTAAAACCATCCAGTGAGATCTTATTTTTTACTTATTTCATTTAGCAATTTTTGAATAACCATCTGATTCTCTTTTATACAATCTAATTATCTGTTGAAAACATCCATTTCTTTATCTATTTTGTCTATTTTCCTCCATTTAATTTCTTTAATATTTTTGTTACATTTATTTTCAAGTTCTTTTTGAGAATGACATTTTATAGCACATGTTATACTCACTTTCTTCTTTGACACACATTTAAAAATGTGTCTTTTCCATTTATACAATTACCAACAGGTTGCTTCAATTTCTACAGTTACCAGTTGTGTTTGAAAGAGACCATTTTTACTCACTGTTTTGAACACTCCGCAGAGTTTAGCTTTACAAGAAATTAAATCTGGTAATAATTAAAAGTTAATAGAGGGCGGGCCACGGTGGCTCAGCAGGCAAGAATGCTTGCCTGCCATGCCTGAGGACCCGGGTTCGATTCCTGGTGCCTGCCCATGTAAAAAAAAAGTTAATAGAAGGTGGCATGAAACAAGTGAAAACTCAACAAGAGAGAATAGTACGTATATGTGTCTAGGCTTATTGCTTCTTATTTCTGGATTCTTTATAAAGAGATGTCCCTCTACAAAAAATTGGAGCTTGATAAATTAGAATATTAAGTAGAAAAACTAAAAATATAGTTAGTAACTTCTTTGAGAATTGTAACTGGGACTCCAGCAAGGTGAATAAAAGGATTACAAAATGGTATAAAATGAGAAGTAAAATTAAATTTAAGAAGCATGACTCTGTAATAAAATAAGCCAACACCTTTCTACTTCTTCCTTTATGAACGTCAGACAGTAGAAATAAAAATGAACTGCAGAGGTCAGGTGAGGTTGAGGGTTCCAAGTCAATCTTTTTTTTTTTTTTCCTGAGCATAGTGATACAGCTATACAAGAAAGGATTAACTTAGGTATCTAGGATATTGGAGAATGAGCCATTAGAACAGTTCACTAGAACATCTAAGATAGTCAACAGCATAGCCAACAATGTAACAATTCAATTGGGAAAACTGGAGAGGTTTTAGAATTGACACATTTTTCTTAATAGAAACACAATTCCTGAGTGAATCATATATTGCGACCACCAAGCAAAACTTCTTACATATTAGGCACCGACCAAATATAAGTGAACAAGAATGGTCAATATATTTTCATCAAATTCAAGAAGGAGAGCCAACTAGGTGGGATTACCACCTTAATGAGAACAAGGGGAGAAAGAGAATGTATCACACTTGCCAGGGTATTTAACACGGAAAGAATAAAACGGGTTCAACAAGAGGGAGGAGCCAGGAAGATGGTGGAGGGCTGTTCACTGCTTCATCTCATTTCTCCCAGTAAAATTTCAAGTGTTCAGGAAGGTACAATGTCCAAAATGCAGCTGGATTCTTGGGGAAAGGTTACATTGATTGAGACATGAATAGGCTGAGCAGAAATGAAACAGGAACAAAAGGAGAAGCAAACTAGGCATAGAAATAAAATTAGGGGTGCAGGGAAATTCTGTTTCCAGCTTAGATGTTCAAAGCCATGGAGAAGTGCTTAGAGCCCAAATCTTCCAAATCTTGCAGTAGCCAGGAGTCCTCAGTGGTGTTTATTATTTTCACATATGACTCTTGTGCTAACTCCCTTAGAGTTGATCAAGAATGAACTCTCACCGAAACTGTTAAATCCTTGCAAATGAGGTGAGGGAAGTTGATACTAATCAGGCAGAATTTGTGGTGATTCTTAACATCCCACCTCAAAAGTAGTGACATTGAGAAAAGTTCTCTAAGGTCTTAATTGGAGATTTTGCAGGTTGGATGCTTTAAGAGGAGTTGCTTCAGATGGAGATCCAGGCACATGCAAAACTGTGAGTTTACTAGAGAAACACTTAAGAAACCACTTTGTGAATTGAAAAAGTGGAAATCGGAGTTTAACCAGGCTTCAGTTTAAATTTTTGATCAAGAAATTGAAGTTGTATAGCCATGGAAAAGTATATCTGTGGCAGTCATGCTCAGTGTGATGAAAGAAAGCCTTTCACTCTGATTAAGTCGATTCTCAAGACTGGAGAGCTGGTGTGTGGGGCAGGATGTCAAGTACTGTTTTGAACTCCTGGTATAACCAGAATCTAGAAACATTTTTAGAAAATACACCGCCAGATACAGAATTGGAGAATTTTGAGTTGGCATTACAATATGTCACTGAAATTGTAGAAAGATGACAGGCCTCAGACAAGAAAAGTGATGGATATAAATGAAAAGTTTTCAGGGACTGGCATTAGGTGTTATATCTGGTCTTACAATCTCAAATTTCTCCATTCCTGAACTGATGTGCAATGCACCTGAACTAGTATGAAGTGAAATAGAGTTGCCAGAATTTTGATGTCAGTTTTCTTCCATACAGCAAAGAAAGCAGAAAATCCTCCAGCTTTTGCTGTAGTGTGGAGTTTGGAAAATTGGCCCTGTGAAAGAAAATTCTCTATATATTGAATAAAGTTTTATTTTTAAAAACTTACATGATAGAATAAGAATGCTCCAAGGTTCTTTTTAACTATTGAAGTTAATTCAGGAAAAACAAGCGTGGAAGTCAGCATTGAATGGTAGAAAGAAGACTTGATGGTGATGTCCTCATCAGAAGCAATAAGTTCGGTTTCAAAAGCTGGAGGGGGGGGGTGCAAGAGTAGTTCAGTGGTAGAATTCACCTGCCGTGCAGTAGACCTGAGTTCTATTTCCAGCCCATGCATTTCCCAAACAAAGAAACAAAAAATCAACCAAACAAAAATTCAACAAATGGTGCTGCAATAAGGGGATGCTCACATGGAAAAGGAATGAAATATGACCCTACCATACAGCATGCAAAAAAAAAAAAAAAAAAGGTGTAGGTAATACAGATATGACTCAGTCCCCAAGCTGAAATTCTTGAGATAAGTGATAGGCTTCCTATCAGCGTAAAGACCGCTAACTGCTGTATGGTGTGGTAAGCTGGCCATAAAATGGTAGGGTTGACTTTATTTGAATTTACTGTCTGTCTCCTAGAAGACCTAAGTAACTGTACAGTGAATCCTTGAAATAAGGAAGAAATCCCTAGGGGTTCCATGAAGAAGAAATACCCTTTTATTTCTTTCAGTTGATGAGAGGACAACGTCCTTTACCTATACTGTACAATTTTTGTCTAAGTCCTGTGCAACTGCTTAAAATGCCCCTTACTTCTCAATCACTCAACTGTCACTTTTGACTTAAATTTGTCTTACATAAACTAATTTTAATTAGCAAAATTGATGTGGGAAAAATAATACCAAATATCAAGCCCACTTCTCCTGATGTCCCATTTAAAATGTTTTTTTGGATGTATTTAATGGGAGGACTTTACTAAAACAATCTATTATATCATTGCTGGGTGCCAAACTTCAGTGGGATGCCATCTTACTGATGCATTTTCCCTTTATTATTCTTTAATATTTAAAGGTCTTGTTTAATATTTTTGCCATTTGACTATTTTCATGGGGATCTAAGAAAATTGAGGCAAAACTTAGATACAGTGAAATACACTGATATTAGATGTAAAATGTGATGAGTTTGACAAAATACACCTTTCTAACCAACATCCATGTCAAGATATAAAATGCTTCCATCATATCACAAAGTTCCATTTTCTTCCTTCTTTGTGATCTTCAACCCCCGCTGACAGCTACTATTCTTATGTCCATCATCATAAATCAGTTTTATTGTTTACTGTTGTTCTTCAGGTTCATAGAAATTGAATCATTCAATGTGTACTCTTTTGTGCATGGCTCAGTGTAATGTATTTTAGATTCATCCAATTTTATTCATATATCAGCCATCAGTAGTTTGTTTCATGTTATTGCTGAGAAGTATTTTGTTGTACGATTAATACACACATTTTCTTTATTCAGTCATCTGGTTTATCCATCTTCCATTTTGTACTTTCACTTCCATTTGTTGAAAATGCTTTCTTCTCTACTTTTAAGTGTCAGTTCTGTACTGTTCTGATACTTCTTTATCCTTGCCCTAAAACCACATTGTCCTTGATTAGTGTGGCTTTATAGTAAGTCTTGAAATCAGATGAGGGAGTTCCCCAAATTTCATCTTTTACAACTTAATTTTAGCTATTTGATGTCCTTTTTACTTCCATTTAAATTTTTGAATGAAATTGTCAATTTTGTTTCAAAATCTTCATGGTGATTTTGATTGGGATTGCATTGAATATATAGATCTATTTTGAGGTATTTGACATCTTAACAATGTTGAGTTTCCCAGTCCATTTACGTGTTCTTATCTCTATTTAATTAGGTCTTCTTTACGCTCCTTCAACATTGTTTCATAGTATTTTCAGTGCACAAAACTTGCATATCTTTTGCTAAATTTATTATTAAATATTTTATAATTTATACTTGCATGAATGGAATTTTAAATTTCATTTTCCAGTAGTTTGGGGCTGGTATACAGAAATGCATTTGATTACTGAATAATGACTTGTGTCCTGCAAACTTAGTAAATTTTCTTTTTTAGTTCTAGGATTTTTCTCATGTGCCATGTGATTTTCTATATGGCCAATCATGTTGTACGCAAATAAAAATAGTTTTCCCTCTTCCTTTCTTTGCCTTTTATTTCGTCTTCTTGTATTATGTGCTGGTTAAGACTTCCACTTAAAGTGCTGGATAGCGGTGGTCACTTCATGACAACTCTACTTTGTTTCTTATGTTAGAGAAAGTATTCGATAGGTCTTCCTAAATATGATGTTAGCATTAGGTTTTTCACCAATATTCTGTATACGTTCCCTGCGCCTACCGTAAAAAATTACCATGAACTGGCCTGTGGGTGGTTTTCACAACAGAGATGTATTCTCTCACAGTTCTTGAGGCCAGACATCTGAAATCATGATGTTGGCCAGGCTATGCCCCTTCCAGAGGCTCTAGAGAGAAAATCTGTTCCTTGCTTACTGCATTCCTTGACTTATGACCACATTTCTCCATTCTCTGCCTCTATGTTTATGCTGTGTGTCTGAGTCTCCTCAGTGTGTCTCATAAGGACACTTGCTATTGAATTTAAGGCCCATCCAGATAATCTAGGATGATTTCATATAAGTGTAATTATATATTTAAAAAAGCAACATTTTCTAAGTAAGATAACATTCACAGGTTCTGTATGCAGTAAAAAAGTGTTTTTGTTTGCTAGGCTGCTGAAAACAATATACCATGAAATGGGTTGACTTTTAACAATGGAATTTATTAATTTACAAACTTATAGTTTTGAGGTCATGAAAATGTCCAAATCAGGGCCTCATGAAGGCGATACTTTCTTCCTGAAGACCAGCAGCCAGCAGTCCTGGACTCCACTGTCACATGGCAGGCACATGTCAGCGTCTTCTGGTCTCTCACTTCTCTTCCAGAATTCATTGATTTGGGCTTGTTGCTTCTGTGGCTTTCTCTCTCTGTGTGTATTCATACCATTTATAAGGGACTCCAGTAATAGGATTAAGACCCATCCTGAATGAAATACTTTAACTGAAATAGTCTTATCAAAAGGTCCTACTCACAATGGGTCTGCGCCCACTTTCAGAATTTGCTTTTCTGGGGTTCATAAAGCTTCAAACCACCACACCTGTCTCTTCACCTATTACTGCTTTTTCTCGAATGTGATGTTGATTGACAAGTTCTGAGTTCTGTGCCATCTCTGGAGTACATAAGAGAGTTTATGTTGAATTGAGAATGAGCCGCTGGAAATAACCACTATCTAGATTTTTGTGGTAATATTGTCCTTACATTTCTTTATAATTTTAACAACTACAAATACATCCTTAAACAATATACTGTGGCTTGGCCTGTTTTTGAGCTATAAATAAATGGAATCAATAACAGGCATTATTTTTGAAATAGATTTTATATAGATTTTAAGATCACTATTATGTTCCTGGATTTATGCCAAGTATTAATTGTAGTTGCAGTTCATACAGTTGGAATAAAACATTCCATTATACTGTTGATATATACTTTTGTCTGTTTCTAGTCTGAAGCTACTACAAAACCATGTGTCAATCACGTACATATGTCCTGTGTGAAAAGCACATGATTCACAAGGACATATACCTAGAACTGAGTCACAGCATATAATTGCTGGGTCACAGGACATATATAGTTTTAAATATACAACATAAGGCCAAACCATTATTCACTGTATTTGTAACTGCATATTTCTACAAGGAATGTATTGGGGTGCCTGTTGCTTTATATCTTCACTCTACTTATTACTATCAGATTTTTGTTGTTTTCCCTGCTATTTCTCTAATTTCTGATGAAGTTAATTAAGCATCTTACAAATTTATTAATCATGCCAATTTCCACTTTTCTGAATTTATCTCTTTAATTTTTGTACAGTTTTATGTCTTCCCAGCTTGGCTTATGTCCCTTCCTCTTTTAACAGATTTAATTTTTTTATATATTATGATACTAATAGCTTGCCACCTAATAATATTACATTATGAGTATTGTTCTTATGTCTTGCTTAAACAATTATTTCCTATCTTGAAGTAAGGAAGTTATTCCCTTAGTTCTTAATTTTAAAATTTTAGCTTTTAATTTGTTTTGAAACAACTTTGAGTTAATTTTCTTTTCTAAAGTCAGAGTCAAACTTAATTATTTCCATATGTTAACAAAATTATTGAAATATTTATTGAAAATTTTCTTACTTCCTTGTATGGCTCTGCCTGTCATAAACCACATCCATGTAAAAGCAATTCTGTTTCTAGACATTATATTCTGTCTGTTGCTCTCTATGAATATCTATCTATCGACACTACATTGTTTTAATCACTGTAACTTAATACTTTAGGTATCATGTAGTATATTTTCGAAAGTGGGATATTTTTGAAATGAAAGAAAGCATCAAAATATCAAATTGTATGAATTTTAAAAATATTTATATTTTCATGTATTACTTGATTTCAATAATCAAGTAATGATGAACCTATAGAAGAAAACCAATTTTTAAGATAAAATGATTTCTGAAAAATAAAATATAATTATACAACATATACTTTTATACTTTAAGGCAAAAAATAAGAAAAGGAGAGTAATTCATCTCTAAAATATTCACAAAATTATTTCTTACCTATACCTCTTTGTAACTGTCTGTCACTGTTATTTTTCAGAAATAAAATTCATTTTATTCAACATGATCTTTAACTTGTTTTAAAATTTCTACAGTCTTCTTCAAAGTTGTTTTTTATTGTTAACGATTTTATATTTGTGATATCTTTGACTTTTCCCTGTATACAAAATATTTTCTGAGAGAGTACTCTTTTGGAGTTTTGAGATACTTGATGGGCTCAGAGAAAATTCTACTGAATGGAGAATATTCTCTTTATATATATATTAAATGTGTAAACATTTTGCCTAAATATTTTCCAGGTACTGTCATTTAGCTCCTATTCAGATCATCTTTCTTTGAAAAAATATTTTTACAAGAAAAAATCTGTTCAAGTCAGTAGCTTCTATTTATGACTCTTTTGAATATTTCACAAAATTTATATGCAGGAAAATTATAGGCCTTTTCTATTTCATTCTGTTCCAGTCAGAACATAAATTTATCCAATTAGAAAATGAAATTCATCAAAAATTCTTCTCACAAGATATTGCAAATAATACTACTTGAGTTTCAAACTTAAATTCTTTATGACACCATCTAAGCGCTCACTGTTTGATTTGTTCAGTTCCTTTACTTTTGTGGAGACAATTTTGAGTGTCCTCTTGTTTGCAAGGTTTTTGTTTTATTTTTTTAGCTTTCAATTACTGCAGTTCACCCAGTTATTAAAAAGCTGAAGTTGCTTAGTGTTCTCTACTATGAGTACTTGGATTAAAGATTTCCAATATGGTAGCAATTTTTAATGAATTTGTTTATAAAATAATTCACTAATACCATTACAAATTTGCTTCAGCCACATTATTTCTGAACTTTGTCATTTTTATTGGTTATTCCAAAGCTCTGATTATTTTCTAAATTCTCTTTGTTGTATATAAAATATGAAGCTTCATTTCATTTGCTTTGTGGCTAATATTCCTGTTGTATTTTAATTATCTTTCACAATGTTAATAGGGAGTAAGTGGGGCAAGATGGTGGAGCAGAGACCACCATCTTCCTATTTATTAGCTTCCTCTAGGGAAGCTAGCAAATAGCCAGGAACTATCTTTACTGTTTGAGGGACTTCCATGACTGGACGCACATCATACACCAGTCTGGAATGGGGGGAAGAACTGAGATAACAGCACAGAGCTGTAAGTAAACTGGGGAGGCTGGTGCCCCTCCCCCACTGCTATGGCAGGCTGTTTTGGAGTCACTTCCCATGAAAAAGAAGTCATCACTACTAGGAACAAGAGAAGTACAGCTCAAGCAAGCTCCAATTGCAGATTTATTTAACAAATTGAGACTGCTGGATACAAATTCTGAGAACAGATAAACCTGGAGCAAGCATGAAAGGAACCCTGAGGTGTCTCCAGGCAGAGGGGAGGCAGAACTGAAGTAAAAAACAAATGGGAAAAAAACAGAGGCTTTTGGAGTCAGGTAAGCTCAAAATACTGGAAAAAAGGTGATGCTCCAAGAAAAGGGGCACATAGAGTCAAGTTCCAACTCTGGCTCTTGATTGGCAAAACAGGGAGGCTGGGGACTGAATATGAAAATGATTTTTTAAACATTTTATCAATCCATTAAAGAAAGCCTCATGCATTTTCAATTGTTAACACTGACCCAGGGAAGGACAGAGTTAAGGGATATCTGAGAGACGAAGAGACTGGTCAGGTAAAGGTGATAACTCCTTAAAGGGCATATCTTCCAAAATAAAGGGAGGAGGGGCAGGGCCCTGCAAAAGGGGAAGCTGTCATTCAGATAATTCAGACCACAGGGACTGGACAACAGAAATGGCTTAAGCCTATCTTCTACCTTAGCCTCTGTCTCAGCCATGACTCTGACAAGGACAGGATTTATGGAGAATTAAAAGCAACATACAACTTTACACAAGTGGGGGAGTTGTAGGCTGACAAGTACAAATTGCTGGGCAGGATAGGAATAACATGAAGTCAAGAAGCTTCACAGGAAAGACTGGCAACCTGCTGGGTCTCATCCTAAGAGAACTTAATATTGATTACACCCTATTCCTGAGACCTGGACCTGTCTTGTCTGGAAAAATCTGATTGGGGTCAATCATATCTGGGGAGAACCTCCTCAAAAAATTTTTTTACATATAGGCTAGGCAGGGCAAGAACCAGAAAACACAAGAGCTGAAAAATTCTGATCAGTTAAACAGAACCTATGGTAGAGGCCTAGAATAAAGTGAACTGAATGTCATAGAATTGATAAAGAATAAAGCCAAAAAATAAGAAAACCTTAAGTAAAAGAGAGAAAATGACCTCCAGAATAAACTAACCAAGTAGATCAGATGCCTAGACACCAGCAAAACAGCACGTGTCATACTAGGAAGCACAAAGATATGGCCACAGTAACAAACTAGCACTTCAAATGAGATACAGGAGTTGAAACAACTAATTAAGGATGTTCAAACAAATATTCTAAATTAAATCAATGACTTGAAGGGAGATATGGCAAAAGAGATGAAGGATATAAAGAAGACATTGGTTGACCATAAAGAAGAACTCCAAAGCTTGAAAAAACAAATGGCAGAATTTATGTGAATGAAAAGCAGGATAAAGGCAATGAAAACAGTGGTGACATTCAAAAGCATATTTAAGATGCAGAAGAAAGGATTAGTGAACTAGAGGAAAGGACATCCAAATTCCTACACACAAAACAATAGAAAGAAAAAATATAAGCAGAATCACAGGGAAATGAATGACAACATGAAATGCTTGAATATATTTATTACAGGGATCCCAGAAGGAGAAGAGAATGGAAAAGGGACAAAAAGAATAATGGAGGAAATAATCCTGAAAATTTCCCAACTTTTATGAAGGACATATAATTATAGAACCAAGAAGCACTGCGTACCCCAAAAAGAATAGATCTGAATAGATCAACTCCAAGACATTTACTAATCAGATTGTCAAATGTCAAAGACAAAGAGAGGACACTGATAGTAGCAAGAGAAAAGACATCCATCACATACAAGGGAAGTGCAAGAAGACTATGTGTGAATTTCTCAGCAGAAACCGTGGACATGAGAAGGCAATTGTTCTAGTGTGCAAGCTGCTGGAATGCGATATACTAGAAAAAGAATGGCTTTTATATGGGGGAATTTATTAAGGTGTAAATTTACAGTTTTAAAGCTGGGAAAATGTCCCCCAATTAAAGCAAGTCTATAAAAATGTCCAAGTTAAGGCACCAACAAGAAGTTACCTTCACTTCAGGAAAGGCTGATTAAGTTCAGGATTTTTTTCTCAACTGGAAAGGCACATAGCAAACATGGTGACGTTTGTTCATTTTCTCTCCAGGTTTCTTGTTTCACAAATCTCCCCCAGGGGCATTTTCCTTCTTCATCTCCAAAGTTCTCTGATTGCATGGGCTCTTGTGGTGCTCATGGCTCTCTGGTTGCTCTCTCCAAAATGTTTCCTCTTTTAAAGGATTTCAGTAAACTAATCAAGACCCACCTGGAATTGGTGGAGTCACATCTCCACATCTCTGCAGAGATAATCAAATCAAATTTTCCAGTCTATAGCACTGAATAGGGATTAAAGGAAATGACTGCCTCCACAAGATGGATCAAGATTAAAACATGGCTTTTCTAGGGCACATAATCCTTTCAAGCTAGCACAGTAATGGTATGATATATTTAAGATACTGAAAGAGAAAAATTGTCAATCAACAATTCTATATCCAGAAAAACTCTCATTCAAAAATGAGGGAAATTTTAAAATATTTTCAGACATTCAGGCACTGAAAGAGATTATGAAAGGAGACCTGCTCTACAAGAAATACAAAAGGGAACAGTAAAGGCAAATAGGTAAAGAAAGGATAGAGAGGTTTGGAGAAGAGTGAAGAAATAAAAATTGTCAGTAAGGGTTAAAAAAGATAAAAAATAAGATATGGAATATACAATCCAAAAGACAAAATGGTAGATGAATTTCTGTCATTACATTAATAGCATTAAATGTTAATGGATTAAACTCCCCAATCAAAAACGTAGACTAGCAAAATGGATTAAAATATAAGACTTATCTATATGCTATCCAGAAGAGATTCACTTTAGATTCAAGGAAAAAAATAGTTTGAAAGTGAAAGGTTGGAGAAAGCTATTTCATGCAAACAACAACCAGAAAAGAGTGAGTGGCTATACTAATATCAGACAAATTAGACTTCAAATGTACGACAATTAAGAGACAAAGAATTGGGGTGAAAGGGTAGTTCAGTGGTAGAATTCTCACCTGCCATGTGGGAGATCCGGGTTCAATTCCCAGCCCATGTACTTCCAAAAAAAAATCAACAAATGGTGCCGCAATAATGGGATACTCACAGGGAAAAAGAATGAAATGTGACTCCCACCATACAGCATAAAAAAAATAAAGAGACAAAGGAGGATACTATGTATTAATAAAATAGACAATTCATCAAAAAGACACAACAATTATGAGTATTTATTCACTGAGCCAGAGTGTCTCAAAATGCATGAAGCAAACACTGAAAAACTGAAGGGAGAAGTACAACCTTTTACAATAATAGTTGGCAGCTTCAATACACTGCTCTTATCAATGGGTAGAGCATCTAGACAGAGGACCAATAAGGAAATAGAGATGTTGAATATTACAATAAATGAACTAGACTTAACAGACATTTACAGAACATTGCACCCCACAATGGCAAGATACACATTTTTTCCAGCCATTCTCCAGGATGGATCACATGTTGGGTCACAAAGCAAGTCTCTATAGATTTAAAAAGATTTTAAATTATTTATAACATTTTCTTGGATCATAATGGAATGAGGTTGGAAACAATAACAGGTGAAATGCTGGAAAAATTCACAAATATATGGAGGCTAAATAACCCACTGTTTTAGAGCCAGAGGGTGAAGGAAGAAATTATAACAGAAATCAGTAAATATCTGAGGGAAATGGAAATAAGAATAAAACACATCAAAACTTTTGGGAGGCAGGAAATGCAGTACTGAGGGGAAATTTATTATCCTCAATTCCCATATTAAAAAGAGGAAAGAGCAAAAATCAAGGAATTAACTGTTAACCTGGAGGAATTAGAGAAGGAAAACTAACCCCAAAGCAAACAGAAAGAAATAAATAACAAAAATTAGAGCAAAAGTAAATGAAATTGAGAACATGAAACAATAGAATCAGCAATACCAGAAGGTAATTCTTTGAGAAAATCAATACAATCAGTGGACCCATAGGTAAGATGACAAAAAAAGAAAGAGGGTGCAAATAAATAAAATCAGAAATGGGAGATGGGACATAACTGCTGACCCTGCTGAAATAAAGGAGTTAATGAGCAGAATCCATGAGCAACTACATGCTAACAAACTAGACAACTTAGGCAAAATGGGCAACTTCTTAGAGAAGCATGACCAACCAATGTGGATTTGAGAAAAATTGGAAGACCTCAACAAACTAATTACAAATAAAGAGTTTGAAATAGTCACCAGAAACCTCCCAAGCAAAAAAAGTTCAGGGTAAGATGGCTTCACGTGTGAGTTCCACCAAAAATTCAATAAAGAATTTAGTACCAATCCTGCTCAAACTCTTCAAAAAAACTGAAGAGGAGGGAACGCTGCCTACCTCATTCTATGAAGCAAACATCACCCTAATACCAAGCCAGACAAAGATACAAGAAAAGAAAATTAAAGTCCAATCTCTTTAAAGAATATAGATGCAAAAACCCTTAGGAAAATGCTTGCAAATCAATACAGAAACACATTAAAAGAAACACATTATATACCACCACCAGGTGGGATTTATTCCAGGTGTGCAAGGCTGGCTCAACACAAGAAAATCAGTTAATACAATACACCGCATCAATAAGCCAAAGTGGAAAAAACACTGACTGATGTAGAAAAGGCTTTTGCCAAAATCTAACATCCTCTCTTCCTGAAAACCCTTCAAAGAATAGGAATAGAAGGAATCCAAATTGGAAAGGAAGACGTAAAATTTTCACTGTTTGCAGATGACATGCTTTATGTAGAAAGTCCTGAAAAAGATACAACAAATCCATTACAGGTAATAAACAAATACAGTAAAGTGGCAGGATACAAGATCAACACGCAAAAATCAGTAGTGTTTTTATATGCTAGTAATGAGCAATCTGAGGAGGAAATCAAGAGAAAATTCCATTTTCAATAGCAACCAAAAGAATTAAATATTTAAGAATAAGTTTAACCAAGTCCACAAAAGACCTACACAGATAAAACTACAAGAAATTGCTAAAATAGATCAAAGAAGACCTAAATAAATGGAAGGGTATACTATGTTCATGCATTGGAAGGCTAAATATAGTTAAGATGCTATTTCTACCCAAATTGTTATATAGATTTCAATGCTATACCAATTAAAACCCCAAAAACTTACTTTGCAGAAATAGAAAAAACAATAATCAAGTTATTTGGGAGGGCTGTGTGCTGAAATAGCTAAAAATCTCCTGAGAAAGAGGAATGAAGTATGAGTCTCACACTCCCTGACTTTAAGGCATATTACAAAGCTAAAGTGGTCAAAAGAGCATGGCACTGGCATAAAGATACGTATGCTGAACAATGGAATTGAATTGAGTGTTCAGAAATTGACCCTCTCCTCTTATCTATGGACAATTGAGCTTTGATAAGGTGATCAAGTTGACTCGACTGGACCAGAGCAACCTCATCAATAAATGTTGCTTAAAGAACTAGGTATCCATTATTCATAAACACCACAGTTCACCCTTCTGTTCATCTATTGATATTTACCTCCATCCATTACAAATTGTGAATTCTGTGGCCATAAACACCAGTGTGCAAATGTCCATTCGTGCCTCTAAATGTTGAAGGATGATATCAACTTTATTTTAAAAACTTCAAATTCTGTGTGACACCAATGGAAGAAATTTTTACTTGGTACAAAATTTATATTTTCTGTAACATACTATCTAATTTGACTTGTATGGTCAGTTTATTCACACAACATAATTACATAGAACCTTGAATACAGAATGAGATCCTGTTATTTTGTATAAAATATTGTAATGCCCTGATATATACTAGGATAATTTGTACAGAAAATAAAAATATATTTGTAAAGTACCCTTGAGGGACTGGGGAAAATGTGGAAATACTAAACTTCCCTACATGCGAAACTCCTGATATTCTCACAACCATTAGAGAATAACAATTAATAAGCCTAGCCCTTGATCTTGAGGTTTGCCCTTATGAAACTTGTTCCTAACTATGCCTAAGAGTCACCCCAGAGAACCTCTTTTGTTGCTCAGATGTGGCCTTTCTCTCTAAACCAACTCTGCAAATAAACTCATTACACTTCCTCCTACCTGAAACATGATTCCCAGGAATGTAAATCTCCCTGACAACGTGGGACATGATTTCCAGGGAAGAGCCTGACCCTGGCATCATGGGACTGAGAATGCCTTCTTGCCCAAAAGGGCAAAAAGAAGTCAAACAAAATAAAGTTTCAGTGACTAAAAGATTTCAAACTGAGTCAAGAAGTCTTTCTGAAGGTTATTCTTATAAATTATATAGATATACCTTTTAGTTTGTACTGTATTAGAATAGCTGGAAAGAAATACCTGAAACTATTGAACTGTAATGCAGTAGCCTTGATTCTAGGTGATTATTGTGTAACTATATAGCTTTTATAATGTGACCATGTGATTGTGAAAACCTTGTGACTGACATTTCAATTATCTGGTGTAATGGCAGATGAATAAGAAAATAAAGACAAAAATATAAATAAATAACAGGGGAAGGGATAAGGAGTTTGGGGGTTTTGGGTGTTCCTTTTTATTTTCATTTTTGTTTCTTGGAGCAATGGAAATATTATAAAATTGATTGTGGTAATGAATGCACAACCATACTATGATACTGTTAGCCATTTTTTGTACACTTTGGATCATTATATGTGAATATATCTCAATAAAATTCCATAAAAATAAGAGAACAAAAGAAAAAATGCTGATAGGTTTATGTTCATCTTTCTCCTTGTAATAGTCTTTTTTTAGGATGTTAAATTTTTTCTCAATTTTATTGCAATGTATTCACACATAACACAAATCATATAAATGATACATTCATTGGTTCACAGTATCATCACATAGTTTCACATACATCTCTGCAATCAATTTTAGAACATTTTCATTTCTCCAGAACACAAATAAGAATAAAAAATAAAACATAAACCCTCCAATACCTCTTATTCTCTCCCTATTGTTGACCTATATTATTGGTGTAGTAAATTTGTTATGTTGATGAAAGAATATGAAAATATTACTATTAACTATAATCTAAGGTTTGCTATTGTTATTTTTTACTTTGGTAGTTGTTCATGCAATAACTTATTTACATTCATGACTTTAAACAATCCCTTTCAATAAAATTTACCTACAGTATATCACTGTTACTTATAATGAGCAATCATCACCTCTATCCATTCCCAAACATTCTCAGTAACAATTCTGTACGTATTAGGTTACTGCTCCCCCTTTTCTAGCTTCTGTTTCTCTGTAGGTACCCTATATTCTACATTTTAAGACTGAATTGACATGTTCTAGTTAGTTCATATTAGTGAAATCATATAATATCTGTCCTTTTGTGTTTTATTTCACTCAGCATTATGTCCTCAAGGGTCATCCATATTGTCACATGCTTCAGGACCTCTTTCCTCCTTACTTCTGCGTAGTATCCTGTCATATGTGTATACCATATTTTGATTCTCCACTCATCTGTTGATGGACACTTGAAGTGTTTCCATCTTTTGGCAATTGCGAATAATGCTGCTGTGAACATCAGTGTGCAAATGTCTGTTCATGTCACTGCTTTCAGATCTTATAGGTACATACTGAGTAGCAGAATTGTGGAGTTGTAGGGCAACTTAATATTTGGTTTTCTGATGAAATGCCACACTGTCTTCCGCACCAGCTGTACCATTTGACAATCCCACCAGCAGTGGATAAGTGTCACTATTTACCCATATTCTCTCCAGCATTTGTAGTTTCCTGTTTGTTTAGTAGCAGTCATTCTTATAGGTGTGAGATGATATCTCCTTGTGTTTTGATTCGCATTTCCCTAACAGCCGATGTAGATGAACATCTTTTCATGTACTTTTTTGCCATTTGTATTTATTTTTCAAAGAAATGTCTATTCATATTTTTTCCATTTTATAATATTTTTGTGCTTTTATTGTTTTGTAGGATACTGATAACCTTATCAGATACATAGTTACCAAATATTTCTTCCCATTGAGTTGGTTGCCTCTTCACCTTTTTGATAAAGTGCTTTGAAGCCTATAAATGTTCAGGTTTGAGAACTTCCGTGTATCTATTTTTTTTCTTTCATTGCTTGTGCTTTGGGTGTAAGATCTAAAAAGCTACTTCCTATCATTGAGTCTGATAGATACTTTCTATCAGGCATTTTATAGTATTGACTCTAATATTTAGGTCTTTTATCCACTTTGAGTTAATTTTTGCGTAGTGTATGAGGTAAGGGTTCTCTTTCATTCCTTTGGATATGGATATCCAGCTCTCCCACCCCCATTTAATGAAGAGAATATTCTGTTCCAGTTCAGTGGATTTGGAAGCCTTGCCAAAAATCAATTGATCATAGATCTGAGGATCTATTTCTGAGCTATCAATTTGATTCCATTGATCAATATGCTATCTTTGTGCCAATACCATGCTGTTTTGACTACTGCAGCTTTATAATAAGATTTCAAGTCAGGAAGTGTAAGTCCTCCCACTTTATTTTTCTTTTGTAGGATGCTTTTGGCTAGTCAAACCCCTTTCCCTTCCAAATAAATTTGATAACAAAATTTCCCAGGTCTGAAGAGTAGGTTGTCGGAATTTTGATTGGTATTGCATTGAATCTGTAGATCAATTTGGGTGGACCTGACATCTTAACAATGTTTAATCTTCCTTTCTATGAACACAGAATGTCTTTCCACATAGTTAGGTCTTCTTTGTTTAGTTTTTAGCAATGTTTCATAGATTTTTATATAGAGGTCCTTTGCATCCTTGGTTAAGTTTATTCATAGATACTTGATCCTTTTAATTGCTATTGTGAATGGAAATTTTTCTTAATTGCCTCCTTAATTAGGTCATTTCTAGTGTATAGAAACACTACTGATTTTTGTGCATTCATTTATTATCCTGTCACTTTGCTGAATTCACTTATTAGCCCTAGGAACTTTGTCATAAATTTTTCATGATTTTTCAAATATAGGATCATGTCATATGCAAATAATGAGAGTTTTATTTCTTCCTTTCCAGTTTGGATGCCTTTTATTTCTTTTTCTTACCTAATTTCTCTAGCTAGAACTTCTAGCACAATGTTGAATGGCAGTGGTGACAACGGGCATCCTTGTCTCATTTCCTATTTTAGTTGGAAGGCTTTCAGTCTCTCACCATTGTCTACAATGCTGGCTTTGGGTTTTTCATAGATGCCCTTTATCATATTGAGGAAGTTTCCTTTGATTCCTATCTTTTGGAATGTTTTTATCAAGAAATGATGCTGGATTTTGTTGAATGCCTTTTCTGCATTGATCATGATGATCATGTGATTTTTACTTTTCAGTTTGTTAATGTGTTGTATTACACTGATTGATTTTCTTGTGTTGAATCACCCTTGCATGCCTGGAATAAACCTCACTTGGTCATGGTGTATAATTCTCTTAATGTGCTGTTGGACCTAATTTGCAAGTATTTTGTTGAGAATTTTTGTATCTAGATTCATTAGAAAGATTTGTCTGTTTATCAGACTTTGGAATCAGAGTGATGTTTGCTTCACAGAATGGATAGTCTCTTTTCTTTATTTTTTTGGAAGATTTTGAGCATGAATGGTGTTAGTTCTTCTTGGAATGTTTGGTAAAATTCCTCTGTGAAGCCATCTGGCTGTGGGCTTTTTTTTGTAGATAGTTTTTTGATGACTAATTGAATCTATTCACTTGTGATTAGACTGTTGAAGTCTTCTAGTTTTTTCTTGAGTTAGTATAGGTTGTTCATGTGTTTCTAGGAAATTGTCCATTTTTATATATGTTGTCTAGTTTGTTGGCATACAGTTTTCATAATATCCTGTGGTTTTTTAAATTTCTTCAAGGTAATACCCCACCCCCATTTCTGATTTAGTTTATTTGCATCTTCTCCCTTTTTGACTTTGCCTGGCTAGCTAAGGTTTTGTCAATCTTGTTGATATTCTCAAAGAAACTATTTTGGTTTTATTGATTGTCCCTATTATTTTTTGTTCTTCAATTCATTTATTTCTGATTTAATATTTTGTTTTCTTTTCTTCTACTAGCTTTAGGGTTAGTTTGTTGCTCTGCCTCTAGTTTTGTCAATTATTCAATTAGCTCTTTTTTTTTTTCAGATAGATTTTGCCTCCTTCCTTTTCAATGTAGGCATTTAGAGCTATAAATTTCCCTCTCAGCACTGCCTTCACTTCATCTCTAGGGTTTCTCAATTACTTTTTTTTTTTTTTTTTTTTTGCATGGGCAGGCACCAGGAATTGAACCCAGGTCTCTGGCATGGCAGGAGAGAATTCTGCCACTGAGCCACCATTGCACCACCCCACCTCATAGGTTTTGATATGTTGTATTCTTGTTTTCTTTGTCTCCAGATATTTACTGATTTCTCTTGCAATTTCTTCTTTGACCCACAGATTATTTAAGAATGTGTTGTTTAATCACTATAAATTTGTGAAAGTGCCAGTTCTTCCATGGATGTTGATTTCCAGCATCATTCCATTATGATCAGAGAAAGTGTTGTGAATTTCAAGCGTTTTAAAATTATTAAGACCTGTTTTATGCCCTAGCATGTGATCTGTCTTACAGAATGTTCCATGAACACTTGAGAAAAATGTATCTCCTGGCGTTTTGGGGTGTAGCTATATATATGTATATATGTATATATATATGTATATATATATACATATATATGTATATATATGTATATATATGTGTGTATATATTTATATATATTTCACTTATCATATTTTTTAGATTCACTATTTCCTTATTGACCCTCTATCTGGTTGTTCTGTCTATAAAAGAGAGTGGTGTGTTGAAGTCTTGCACAGTTATTGTAGAAATATTGATTGCTCCCTTCAGTTTTGACAGTTTTGTCTCATGTACTTTGAAGCTCCTTGATTGGGTGCATAAACATTTATGATTGTTATTTCTTCTTGGTGAGAATGTCCCCTTTTATTAATTTGTAGTGTCCTTCCTTGTCTTTTATGACATCTTTACATTTGAATTCTATTATGTCTATTATTAAAGAAAATTCTATTTTGTCTATTGTTAGTTTAGCTACCCTAGCCTTCTTTTAGTTACTATTTGCATTGACTATCTTTTCTCATCCTATAACTTTCAACCTATCACATCTTTAGGCATAAGATGAGTCTTTTGTAAACAGCGTATAGATGGATCATATTTTTAATGTATTTTACCAATCTGTGTCTTTTCATTGGGGAGTTTAATCCATTAAAATTCAAAGTTATAACTGTAAAGGCAGTTCCTGATTCAACCGCCTTATCCTTCAGTTTTTATTTGTCAGATCTATTTTTTATCTCTCTCTTTTTAACCTTTAGGTTACCCTTACTAACACTCTTCACTTTTGTGCCCTCTGCAGTCCTCTCTTTCTTCTGTCTTTTTTTTTTTTCAGATGAAGAATTCCTTTTAGTTTTTCTTGTAGGAAAGGTCTCAGTAACAAAAATTCTCTCCTCCATTTTTTTTATTTTGGTTTTTTTTTTTTTTTTTTTTTTTTTGCATGGGCAAGCTCCTGTAATCCAGCCAGGGTCTCCAGCATGGCAGGCGAGAATTCTGCCACTGAACCGCCATTGCACTGCCCCCTCCCACACTTTTGAAGACAGCTTTGCTGGATAAAGAACTCATGGCTCACAATTTTTCTCTTTCAGATTCTTAAATGATTCATACCTTTACCTTCTCTCCTTCATGGTGCCCAAGAAGTAGTTAGTGCTAAGTCTTATGTGGCTTCCCTTGTATGTGGGGAATTGCTTTTCTCTTGCTGCTTGCAGGACTCTGTCCTTCAGTCTTGCATTTGACACTCTGATTAGTATGTGTCTTGGAGTGAGTCTATTTGGATTTATTTTATTTGGAGTTCATTAGGATTCTTTGATTTGCATATTATGTCTTAAAAGCATTTGAAAGTTTTCCCCAATTATCTCCTTAAATAATCTTAGCCCTTTGCTCTTGTTTTTTCCTCCTGGGACACCAGTGATTCTTATATTTGTGCACTTCATGTTGCCAATCATAATTCCTGAGATCCCATTCAAAATGTTCCATCTTTTTTTCACCAATTTTTTCTTCTGAGTATGTGAATTCAGTTACCCTGTCCTGTAGTTAGCTTATTCTTTTTTTTGGCCTCTTCAAATCTGCTGTTGTATGTCCCTGGTATATTTTAAATTTGATCTGCAGTATCTTCCTTTCTAGAAGATCTGCTATTTTTCTATTTATCCATTCAAATTCTTCTTTATGCTTTTCTACTATCTTCTTGATATCCTTTCTGCCTTTAGCATTGAAGCTATTTAAGATATTTGTATGTACATCTGTGATTAGTTGTTCCCAATTCTGCATCTCCTCTAGCTTTTTAATTTGGTCATTTGGCCAAATAGTACAATTTTATAATTGTACTATTAATTAAAGTCATGGATTTAATTAAAGTATATAAATATGAAGTGGAAATTCCTACTCTAATTTTCAATCTCACTCCTCCAGAGGTTATTATTAAGCATTTATCATATTTTTCATGACTCAAGTAAATTTAAATATATATGCTATAGTCATATTTTATCCAATTAAATACATGTCATTTTTAACAAAAATAAAATCTGTTTTTTTTTGCATGGGCAGGCACTGGAAAACAAACCATAAAATCTATTTTTAAATATATATTTTTAGAGGTTACAAAAGGATATGAGAATTTTTCACTCCAATAAATACTATTAAATTACATTTTAAAACAATTGTATTATCTGACATTCCCAGTAACAATGAATTTACTAAAAATCATTTCAGTTCATATTTTACCTCTAGTATTGAATACAATTATTTGGAGATATAAGATTGCCGGAGATTTACATGTCTAGATGTAGTCAGAAAGCATTATTTGAACTAATGTAGTATATTGTATCACATAAAGCATGTCTGTCACTTGTTTTAAATTTTTCTCCAACTCATGTCAGTTGATCAATGGTCATATATTTCAGAACTTTAGTAACTAATTCTAGTCCATTAGGATTCTGAGGATTTTTTTCCTTTGCCCGTGTTTTTCTACAAGCTGCTCAAGTGTCAAAAAATTTAACTTGATTCTGAAACTGCTCCTTGGCAAAGATTTTCTCTTTTGAGATAGACCTAGGGTTTCATCTGAATGATATATAAGGTTTCTATTCTGTAACATGAATAATTTCATTGGTATGAGCCTTGGATCCTATTTGCTATAACATGATACAAAATATGACTACTGATAAAGTCTTGGGTATTAACTAGTTCACCATCATTCAATTAATTAATGCTGTGTGCATGCCTCCAACTTCTGTAGAAGGTGGGATGATTAGTTGTAGTCAGGAAAGACAGGAAGCATTTTAGAACCCTTAACTGAAGATATCTCTAACAAACTGAAACATCATTCCCAAACCACCTAAAAAAAAAACTATCTAAAAATGTACATTTTGACTAAACTGTGAGGTGAAAAAGTTGGCAGCAGACAAACATATCCTATAAATTTGGGTGAAAGAAGCTATCAAATAGCCTGGATCTTCTCAGTCTGAATTCTTGTCTTTGTACTCTTCTGCCTCCTGTCATTGATGCTTATAAGTGACAGCAGGAGTGAGCAGGAGGAAGCGTGAAGCCTGAGTAGATGCTCTGTTCACACTTCAAACAGGGGAGATTTGGTGGTAGAATACTTGGCATTCTAGACTTACTTTATCTTCTGGTTTCTTGATAAACTACTTAGCATGTTTTATATTGTCCATTTCATTTTATAATAGTAGCTAAAAATAGACCATTACAAAAAAGAAAATTGGTAAAGCTAACTGTAAAAATGGAATTTAAAAATTGCAAAGAGAAATTTAGGACAGTAAATGTTTTCCTCATTAGTCATTCACTAACTGTGTAATCCACTGCTGTGTAAAAATTATCTTTAAGCAAATACAAAAAGTAATGCATAACATACCATAAATTAAAAAGTTAAAGAAGGTAAAGTTTAAAAATGTGATTATCTCATTATATTATTGTCTCCCTTCGTTTGTCCCATCTCCCAACCCTACTCTCCTCTTCAGAAGTACCTGCCATGAGGAGTGTGGTGTATTTCCTCTCTAAGCTTTCCTCTATACATATAAGAGATGCACAGACAGTTTTTTTTTTTTAACTAATTTGGATCACTGCATGATTGCAGTGATTGGTTTGTACCCCTTCAAAGCGTGTTTTTAAAATATGTTCCTGTAAATTTACATCTCTCCCTTATTTATGTAATACTTGCATATTCTCTGTAGAAAATATCATTAAACATCATTTAATTGTCCTTTATTGATGTAAAATTAGACCGTCATGGTCAGGTTCATGTGTCAACTTGACCAAGTGGTGGTACCTGTTTGTCTGGTTGGGCAAGTGCTGGCCTGTCTGTTGCAATGAGGACATTTCATAGAATTAAATCATGATCATGTCAGCTGCATCCACAGCTGATTCCATTTATAATCAGTAAAGGCAAGTGTGTTCTGGAATGAATGGTGCTTAATCTAATTGCTGGAAGCCTTTTAAGGAGGATTCAGAAGAGACAGGCTCTCTTCCTGCTTCAGCTGGTGAGCCTCTCCTGTGGAGTTAGTCCAGACCCTCCATTGGAATCGTCAGCTTCACAGCCTGCCCTGCAGATTTTGGACTCTGCATTCCCACAGTTACATGAGACACTTTTATAAATTTTATATTTGCGAGTGTTTCCTGTTGATTCTGTTTTGCTAGAGAACCCTAACTAGAGATTTCCCCTACTTTTTACTTTAATTGAATATAATACTATTTTATGCATCTTTATTCTACCTTTTCTCACATGGTAAAAGTATTTCTAAAATATTTAGTCCTAGAAGTATAATTCTGAGACACAAAATTCAAATTTTGATAGCTATTACCAAAATTGGTTCAAAAATGTATGCCAAATTAAAGTTTTAAAAAAAGCATCCATATTCTGGGAGTCTCTGTTTCCCTTTTTGCCCCCCACCCCATTCTGTACATTGCATTATTCCCCCAGGATGTGTCACCTGGCCTCTGTTTTTTTTTTAATATTTTTATTGACAAAACAACATACAAACACAAACATTCTTAACATACGAACATTCCATACTTGGTGTACAATCAATGGCTCACAACATCATCACATAGTTGTATATTCATTGCCATGATCATTTCTTAGAACATTTGCATCACTCCAGAAAAATAAATAAAAAGAAAAAAAAAACTCATACATACCATACCATATGCCTTACCCTTCCCTATTGTTGACCACTAATATTTCTGTCTACCCACATATTTTAACTTTTATTCCCCCTATTTTTTTCTATACCCCTTACCACTCCCTTTCTTTGATCATTAGTATTTCAATCTACTCAATTTATTTTAACATGTGTTCCCCCTACTATTAGTTATTTTTTTATCCATATTTTTTACTCATCTGTCCATATCATAGATAAAAGGAGCATCAGACACAAGGTCTTCACAATCACACATAGTGCAAAAACTATATCATTACACAATCTTCTTCAAGAACATCACTACTGGAACACAGCTCTACAGTTTCAGGTACTTCCCTTTAGCCACTCTAATACAACTTAGGGGATATCTATATAATGCATAAGAATAACCTCCAGGATAATTTCTTGGCTTTGTTTGAAATCTCAGCCGCTGAGACTTTATTTTGTCTAATTTCTCTCTTCCCCTTTCGGTAGAGAAGTTTTTCTCAATCCCTTGATGCTGAGTCCCAGCTCATTCTAGGATTTCTGTCCCATGTTGCCAGGGAGGTTTACACCTTGCCATTCTTTTAGGGTGGGTCAACATTTTTTCTAAGATTTCAACAGCCATCCTAGAAGCTGTCTAGCAACTTCTCCCTGGGATTTTGCCAACCTGTTATCCTTAAGTCCCAGGAGAGTAGTTGTACATTAATAAACTCTCCCTTAACAACTTTAAATACAACCCTCCCCCCATCCCCTCACTGATTCAGTACCTGTCTTCTGCCATTTGGGCCTGGGGCCACAGCTGTTTTAACATGTAGTCCTTTACTTTTTGCTTTAGAAAAGCCCAGTATTTCTCCAATAAGCTTAAGCTGAGATTTGGCCCCAACTAAGGGGTTTGTGGCCAAGAGGCAAGATGGGTATAGATCCTGGGGGAATGTTTATGGTCATGGAAAGCAGTGACTTCAGTTCCATCTTCAAGCATGGGTGAGAAGTAGCCTGCAACAGAAAGAGACAGACACATTTTGCAGGCCCAGGGGGTTCAGAAGAATCTAGAGGTTTAAGATTTTCTAGTGCATTCACCAGATATCTCCATTCTCAGAGTCAGGGTCCCATTTTTTCCCATCAGAATGCTCCCTGCTTTGGTGTAGTAGACCTGCTGGAGTTAAAAATTCAATCTTCTACTTATATCCTCTAACTTTACAATTAAGTCCTGGGCATAATAGGCAATTTTTTCCCCTCTTTTTGCCTTTTGGTTGTAGGAGATGGAGTTTCTGTATCGGCTTGTAAGGAGGTGAGCTGACTTCCACACTACTTTAAGTTTTCAGTTAATCATCCTCAGCTTTTTTCTTATCTTTTGTGTTAGTTTGCAAGCTGCCAGAACGCAATATATGAGAACTGGAACAGCTTTTAAAAAGGGGAATTTAATAAGTTACAAGTTTACAGTTCTAAGACTATAAAATTGTCCAAACTAAGGCATCCAGAGAAAGATACCTTAATTGAAGAAGGCCGATGGGAAGAACACCTCTGCAGCTGGGTAGTCATGTGGCTGGCATCTGCTGATCCCTTGCTTCTGGGCTCCAATGCTTTCAGTTTCTATTCCTGAGGGGGTTCCTCACATTGCTTCTCCAAGACTGGCTTTCTTCTCTTGGCTTCATCTGCTGGGCTTCAAACATCCGTGTCTCTGTTCTCCAAGTGTTGGCATCTGGGCCAGCTCTACTTTGAAGTTTCTGTTGGCCTTGTCACTTCTGTCATTTCTGACTCTCTCTGAAATGTTTCCTCTTTTAAAGGACTCCAACAAACTGATCAAGACCCACCTGGAATGGATGGAGTTTTATCTCCATCTAATTAAAGGTCACACCCACAATTCGGTGTGCTACTTTTCCACAGAGATAATCTAATCAAAAGTTTCCAACCTACGTTAAAGAAACGGCTGCCTCCACAAGACTGAACATAAGATTAAACATGGATTTTCTTGGGTAAATAATACTGTCAAACTAGCACATCTTTCTCTAATATATTGACAACAGTTAGCACCAGCCATCCAATTCTATGGTCTTTATAGCTACTATTTTCCTCATACCTCTCAAATGCTTGAGATATCTCATCAGCTAGAGAATTTCTTTCTATTGTTGTCCCCCTCAGGTTTACCAGTGATGCATCTTTTAATATAGTATTGCTATAGTCTACATCACTTGCTACCCTGTGATAGGAGCCTCTGGTATTTATTGCCAGCCTGCTGGTGGGCAATCTTAAATCTCTCTTTTTCCTTTGGAACACTTTTGGTACCATGTTCTTAAATTTAGTCCCTGGAAGGCAGAGATTTGCTTGCAAGAGGTTTATTATTGGCAGAGATTTACTTGCAGGGGTTTTAGAAAAGGTAAATATTTTCTTACAGGATGTTTATTAGGCAGTACACCAAGAAACAAGACATGAAAGAAATGAAGAAATCAGCACTGGGCTGGCAGAGAAACTGAATCATGCTACATATAGAAGAAGTCTCGGGGAACCCCATGGGGGGCTTTTGAGTTGAGATGGTCTTCTAGAATTGTCTCAATTCAGGCAATGGGGCTCAGCCTTTGTTTCTTTATATTGACTGGTTATTTAATGTGAGCTACTCAGAAGGAGGGGGCGTGTAAAATGGGGCAGTACAACTCCCTTTGGTTTAGGGCAATTCCCGAGGGAGCTACTCAAATATGTACTGCCAGTATCCGATGATAACTCCTGCAGCCAGCGTAATGAATACCCCAATCCTGAAGGGTATTTCCCTTTAATATACTAAAAGTTGGATTGTGGGAAGACGGTCCTGTGGCCAAACTTCTGAGAGTTTCTGGAATACCTTTCTAGAAAGTTCTCCCACAGATATCCCATTGTGGTATTATCAAAGTGGTCTGACAGATGCTGCCACCAAAATCAACTCTCTAAAATGCAAAATCTGATAATTATTCTAGTAGTTTTACTGACTGTTTCAGTAGCATTATCTTGCTTACAAAGAAAAGTCAAACATCATGAAAGCAGCCTATGGTTGTTTTTACCACTAAGCATCTGTTCTTCCTTCTTTTAGTAAGAACACCACAGTTTGCTTTAGGGGAATCATGCTCTTTTGGCCAGTTTGCTTTGGATATAGAATCATGGTTAGAGTTCTTGACTTAGGCCTAGTAAATGAGGCAGTTTCATTCCTCTATACAGAGTAATAAATTCAGAGAGAGATATTTGATCATCAGAGACTTTGAATGCGGCAGTTTGATATGAGACAATGTGAAATTTAAGCTGCTGTGGTCATCTTATCATGGCAGATGGGGGTTAGAGGACAGATTCAACACAGTAGAATGCAGAGCCAAGTGATAGAGTAGAAAAACTCTGGTGACCTGAATCTCACCAGACCTGTAGCTTGTCCTACTCCTTGAGGTTTTACTTACATGAGCCAAAAAGATTCCTATTAATATAGAATTTTAAAGTGAAAGTAGGATTTTAAATTGATCCTAGCAACTGATCATTAAATGTGACACTGATTTGCTAACTAATGAATTTAGTCAATATAAAGTCTCAAGGTAGGCAATATGGGAACTTATTCTAAGTTGGAAATTTGTGAATCCTTGTAATTTGCTTTTTTTTTTGCATGGGCAGGTATTGGGAATCGAACCCAGGTTTCCAGCATGGCAGGCAAGAACTCTGCCACTGAGTCACCATGGTTCACCTGATCCTTGTAAGTTGGAAGTGTAATAAATAGTTAATATTTGGAGTTAGGACGTACATCTGTGAGAGAAAGCATTAAAAACTTTATCCAAGGTATGGACAGATGAGTAAAAAATGTGGATAAAAATAAATAAATAATGTGGGATAAAGGGTAAAATAAATTGGGTAGATGAAAATATTAGTGGTCAATGAGAAGGGAATGGGATGTATGAGTTTTTCTTTTTTCTTTTTATTTCTTTTTCTGGAGTGATGCAAATGTTCTAAATCATGATCATGGTGATGAATACACAAAAATGTGATGCTATTGTGAGCCACTGATTGTACACCATGTATGGACTGTATGTGTGCAAAGATGTGTCAATAAAAATATTTTTAAAAAGTTGATAGAAAATATTCAAGACATTTCACTCTACAGCAAGGAACATGTCTAGTGCTTTAGAGTGAAACTAGTTTGTCTACTTTCATCCTCTGATTGAAAAAATAAAAGTCGGAAGTCTGATAGCTGGAAACCTTACAGTCCTTAGCTAAATTCAGAGAAAACACAGGTAAGGAGGATGGACATATAGATGGATATTGCAACTTTACAGTATCCTGATTCCCAAGGTCCATCATCAGAACCTCCTGTTCTTCACCTGTGCCAGACAAGGGCCCAGTTACTCTCTTGCCAGGATGCTGCTGGAATGGAGTTTGGGGACCAGGGGAATATTTGTACCTTGTCACCCTAGGCCATTGTTTCAAATTGCCTTGAGGCATAGTCCAAATTAGAGACTCTAATTCAACGACCTAAGCATGGATATTTATAAATAAAGAAATGGATATTCACAGGCCAGATTTTAAATGTACATATTACAATTGAATAAGATTTCTGGCTTTGATCAGTATCCCATGGAAATGACTAGAAAAATATCTGCTTGATAGTAATACATTAGCTCATTGTTTACATAGATGCGATATGCTTTCGTTATTATTTTTATGATTTTAGTTCTACAACTTTCCATTTCATTTCCTTCTAGAGTTTCTAGTTCTCTGATATAATTCTTCATCATATTATCTAATTTATTGAACATATAATTAAAAGTTATTTTAAATTCTATGCCCAATAGCTCAAATTTCTAGATCTTCTGTGGGTATGTTTGAATTATTTGGTTGACTTCAGACCCTAGGAGAGCATACATTTTTCCAGGTCTCTCTCTTACTTCAAATGTTTAGATGTTTGGGGTTCACAGCTGAAAGTCTGAAGTATTTATCAGTCTATCCTCTTTGCAGACCCTAAGTCAATTTCCCTCCTTCCCTCCCACTGCCATAATAGGACTCAAAGCATTGCTTAGTCTCTCACCTTCTCAGTTGCTACCCTCAGTTATCAATTATTGCTTTGGTATTGACAAATTGATAATATGCAGCATGGAATGTTGGACTTATTCTGTATCCGTTTTCTCTTTAAAATCTCATTGATTTGGTAGCATTCTCATTGCCTTCACACATATATATTTTATATTTTATTTAGCTTTTTAAACTAAATGTATGTGTGTGTGGGGGGGGATTGTCTGTAACAAGTGTTTCCTCCAACAATGGAAATAAAATTGTCTCCTTTTTTAATAAACGGTAGTTCACATTCCACAATTTTAAATTGGGTGTGTTATGGGTAAGTTTAGCTTCTCAGCTACAGAAGTAAGTTTCCTAAGAACAAGCCTCAAGATCAGAGACTTGGCCTATTAACTTGGGAGTCCCTAGAGTTTGAGGGAGTATCAGGGGTTTCCCAGGTAGAAAAGTTTAATAGTTCCATACTTTTTCTCCAACCCCTCCAGGGAATTTGACAATACTTTTTAATTATCTGCTCAACATACTCTGTGTATCCGGGTATCACATTAAGCTGTATAAAATTACAAGCCCTTGTTTCCATTCTTGGCTCCATGATGACATACACTATTTTTTGTTGGGGGAATCTCCTCAGCCCATGTGGCTGTGAAAAACTAATTCATCCCTAGATCTTTGAATAAACTACATGCGCTGGGTCACTTTCTTTGAACTTTCCATCATCTTGGCCACAGTGACTGGTTCAAGTATGGACTACCAGCCCTGGTCTGATGAGCAGGAGCAAGAAAACGCAAATCTTGGCAATTTTGGTTAACTATTAGAGATATAGATTCTCTCTTCCATTGTATTCTGCATTCTAATTATGTACATTGGCCTCCCAGAGGCCACATTGTAGACTTAAAATGAAGCCAACACAGTGAAAGAAAAGAAGAGCTGAGAGACAGGGAAGCCAAATCTTGCTAACATCAGTTGAACTTAATACAGTTGCATAAGAAGCCAGGTCCCTTATCCCTGGAAATATTGGTACTAAAAGCCAACGTATTTCTTTTGTCTTTTCTCAAATTAATTTTAAGTGACTTTCTGTGACTCCAATTGAAATAGAACTAACATGTGTTAAGTCATTTAACAATCACTAGCTTTACTTCTGTCTCTGTTTGACAGGCAACACTGGAATCTTCCTATGATGATGTCACTGTGAAATTTTGTATCAAAACACAAGAACCCATTTGTATAATGGCAAGAGTCTTCCCTTCTCTCTCTTTTTAAAAATTTTCCCTGGAAATATATGTTCTTAATCATTGCCATATAAACACTTGCTATATTGTTTCCACCATGATCTTAAAATCCTTATTCAGAGTAGCATCTAATACTTGCATTTGTGAACTCATTACCCAGTATAATTATTAAATATTTCTCCTTTAGAAAATTGACTTTAAGTTAAAAGCTTCATTGGTTGCCTCTATAAGCATTTAAAATTCACACTGGTGGTTATTTTAGGTGAATGTGTTTTCCCAAAAAGAAATTCAACATAAAATAATTGAGTGAGGCCCCTACAAAGTGAAATATTTAGTAAGGATGCTAATATAATATAGTATAATATAATCCTTCTTTTCTGAGGAATTATTTCTTTTTGAAAACATAATCTCATCTGGTTTTTCAGGAATATGTAGATTAATTTCAGGAGACTTTGTTTCGTTATAATAATCATCTTCCTATTTAGATTCAAGGAATTTGTTTCTACTATTCAAGTCTTGTCTTATATTTTTCAATAACTTTTGATACTTTATCCTCATAGGCCCTGCTCTACATGTCTTGGAGGTAAATTATCCCTTTGTCACGTTTTTACTTGTAAAAAATTAAGAGTGTGTACACCATACAACATACTTAAAACAGTTTGGCAAATAAAAAGTAATTCCTGTTATGCTGATGAGGAGAAGGGGGAGAGGAGTTTATGAGGAGGATATGGGTTTTTAATGCTATGCATGTGGTATCACATTTGCATCTATGGAAAGTGCCATCGATGGATTCATGAACTAATTCTAAATATGTTAACTCTTAATCACAAATAGTATTATTTAGCACTATATTCTCCTACAAATGATTCTTGATATTGGTTTAGAATTCAGGGCATGTGCCCTCATTGGACTGAACACAGGCCACTCTATCCAGCCGGGCCATCCTTGTGGAAAGGATTCAGCACTTACACAAAATTACCAAGGGGAACTTGTTAAAAAAGCAGTTTCCTCAGGCCCCACCCTAGTTCTACAGAAACAGGCCTCTGGGGGTGGGGGTCAAGGATCCACATCTTTATTAAGTTCCCCATTTGATTGCCCACAAATGTTTGAAAACCACCAAGCTAGAGTATAGTGGAGGTGACATTGCTTGAAAGAAACTGTTAGTTCCACCAAATCAACCTGATACTGACAAGCTGGGAAAAAGGTAACAGAGAAACTGTGGGCATATTTACCACCTTAAGTAATTTACTAGAACCCGTAAGTACCTGATGGTGCATTTTTTGCCTGCATTTTTCTTTGAAGTGGGGTGTATATCAGCAAGCTATAGTTGACATAAAATCCTATGGTTTAATCTTATTTTCTTGGTAGGCAGATTTAGGTATTATTTATGTATTTTTTCCGTTTGATTTGTTTTTAAAAATGTAGAAATGCTGGTCAAAACTTTGCATATTTTATGTGAATTCTGAAACTAGAAAATTCTTTTTCTAGACAATACATATGTAAGAATGTAATCCACTTTTAATTATATATGGCACATAAACAATATGTAAGAACAACAAAGAGTTTATGGCTATTTTGGTGCTTACAGAAGATATTCAGGGTGAAAAAAGACACTCTCAAGAGTGTAATTATATGATTTAAGGAGTAAACATATACAAGAAAGGGTTTTTTGCTGAAAAAGAAGGTATTTCTTTTTGGTTTCACTATTTTTTTCTGTTAAAAAATTATTTGGCTTGCTACCTTTAAGGGATAAGTGTTAATTTTTGAGAGGGCAGTAAAAATAACATTTTATTGTTTTTATAATATAATTCTAGAAAAAGAAGTCAGTCTCCCAATGTCTAACCAAATTTAGCAATTTAAATGGGAATTATTGTAGAGATTTATGTGAAAATAAGTATAATAAAATAACTTAAGAACTTTGAACTTTTGAAGTATTGAAGCATAAATAACACCTTTAAGAGTAAATATAGAATTATTATATTTATATATATATATAAATCTCTGCAATGTTCTCTTGTAAAAAGTACATCATGTCACCGGGATCATTCAATATACTGTGTTTTCTATCATGCATCACTCAATATATTTGCTACTGTGGGCTATTTCAGCAACCTTCTGAAATGTGCCTGCGCTATTAAACTACTCCACACTATTAATCACACTCAGGTAAAATCTTACTAGAAGGGCCTAGACTCTACAGCCTGCTTTTTCTGATAAATGAAACCTACATTCCAGCCAAGCAACTTGGTCTTCTTTTCCACTATGCAACCTTTTAGCTGAAAAGCTAACAAGAATCAACATTTACTAACATATTTAACACCTTCATTCCTCTCTGAGCATTTTTCTTATTTTGATTTTATTAAGCAGTGATGTTAATGAAAATGAACTTTGACATCACTATGTAAATTTCATCAGTGAATCCCAGTAACAGTCAGGAAAAAAAAAACCCATTTCCTTAGTTTATTGGATAGTATCATTTAGCGTCTGATCAAGCTCTTCTATCTCATCCATTGCCTCTTTCTCACATGTGCATATTACATTCCAGCACAGTCCATACTCTGAAGGTACTCCATTGCTTGGGCTCTTTCAAGTGCCTCAGTCTTTGAACATTATTGTTGTTCTTACAGAATGTCCTGTGGTGGTTTAAAGCTGTATGTAGCCCAGAAAAACATGTTCTTACATCAAATCCATTCCTGTGCATGTGAATCCACTGGAAGTAGGACCATTTGATGAAGTTATTTCGGTTAAGGTGGGGTGGTCCAGCCCAATCAGCATGGGTGGGTCTTAATGCTATTATTGGAGCCCTTTATAAATGGAATGAATTCAGACAAGAGAGAGAAAACCACAAAGGAAGCAGCCAGAAGCTGACATCAAGGAATGCAGAAGGGAAGGAAGAGACCAGGAGACACCACTATGTGCTTTACCATGTGACTAAGTATCTAAGAATCAGCCCCAGAATGCCACTGTTTTCTGGGAGAAAGCATTGCCTTAGTGATGCTTTGATTTGGACATTTACTTGGCCTCAAAACTATGAGCATATAAATTCCCATTGTTTTATCAGAAGTATTTCATGGTATTTGCTTGAGCAGTTTAGGAAACAAAAAATGCCCTTTTCCACTCTCTAAAAGAATACTTCGTGAGCCCATTCAATGTCTGCAATACTTCCCTATCCCCACCCAAAATCTGTCTATAGTTGTGCCAGTTTCAAAGGATGCATGTACTCTACAAAAGCCATGTTTTAATCCTAATCCCATTTTGTAAAGGCAGCTGTTTCTTCTAATCCTTATTCAGTACAGTATATTTGAAACTGTAATTAGATCATTTCCTGGAGATATGGCTCAATCAAGAGTGGTTGTTAAACTGGATTAGGTGGAGACATGTCTCCATCCATTTGGGTGGGTCTTGATTAGTTTACTGGAATCCTATAAAAGAGGAAAACTTTTGGAGAATGTGAGAGATTCTGAGAGAGCAGAGAATGACATAGTCATGAGAAGCAGAGAGTCCACCAGCCAGTGACCTTTGGAGATGAAGAAGGAAAATGCCTCCCAGGGAGCTTCATGAAACAGGGAGCCAGGAGAGAAAGCTAGCAGATGATGCCATGTTTGCCACGTGCCTTTCCACTTGAGAGAGAAACCCTGAAATTTATTGGCCTTCCTGAATCAAAGTATCTTTCCTCGTATCCCTTAGATTGGATATTTCTATAGACTCATTTTAATTGAGACTTTTTTTTGGTCTTAGAACTGTGAACTTGCAACTTATTAAATTCCCCTTTTTAAAAGCCATTCCATTTCTGCTGTATTGCATTCTGGCAGCTAGCAGACTAGAACAATAGTTCACCACTTCTTCTCTGCAGTCTCACAAACATCTAACCTTCTCTGCAGCACTTCCCCATTGCATTGAAATTATTGGCCTCATTGTTTTTTTCTACCCCTTGCTCAAACTTCAAGGGGCCAGAGATAACCGATCATCTCAGTCTCCCCAAGGCTCATGCTAGTACCAACATACAAGAAACACCATGAAATTGGTTCTTAACACTTTACTTTTAGTTAGCTTGTACTCTTAAAATTATCATTTTGAAATTTTTTAGTTCAGGAAAATCATCAGAGTAAGAGAAGACCCAGATTACTTAAAAACTAAGAATTAAGCAGTTTGCAAAGTCTGTGGAAAGTCTTAGCTCAATTTTTAAAATTAGACAAAACATATTATTTTAATGCAGTATAACACATTTGTATTAGTAAAGAGCTATATTAGTAAAGATCTCAAAGCAGGGGACAAGATTATTTATAAATATTAGGGAGATATTGCAAAATGGAAACAATGGCTATATCTGGATTGGAATTACTCATGGCTTTCTAAATTGCTTATTGTTTTGTTTTATCTACCTGCACTATTTGTTAATAACAATGATTATATGCATACATACACTAACACATACACTCACATATATCTTGGTTTGCTTTATGATATTGTGGCTAAAGTTCCACATGAAAAATACAGAAAGGAAAGTTACTTGATTAGTAAACCATCAGATTAATAAATAATATTTTACATCAATTAGTTTTAAATAATAACTGTATTTTCCCCCTTAACTTTGTATCAGGTAGAGGGTTTAAAGAAATTTCAATATTTTATGGACTATTAAAATATGATTGCTGATTCAATATATAGTTCTGTTTTTCTTTTAGTTTCTCGTGTATTGGAATAGCTAGAGGGAAATAACTGAAATCTTTCAGCTGTGGTCCAGTAGCCTGGATCTTGGATAAAAATTGTATAAAGATCATAGCTTTTGTCATGTGACCATGTGAGATAAAGGTCTTGTGACTGATGCTCCCTTGCTCCCTTTGTTCAGTGTATGGGTAGATGAGTAATACTATTAACTCAAATATATATATACATATTATATATGTACATATAATGGGGGGATAAGGTATTTTGATGTTTTGGGTGTTCTTTTAATTTGCATTTATTTATTTGCAGTAATGAAAATGTGTACAATCCACAACCATAAGATGATGCTCTGAACCACTGATCGTATACTTTGAATGGTGTATATGGTGTGTGAATATATCTCAATAAAATTGCATTAAAAGAGAGAAAACACTATGGTACTATAAAAAATGTTCTATAATAAGAAATGTATGACTTGGTGCTTATTCTAGATGAAGAGTTCTGCGTTTAGTTCCTTGAATATACAGAAAAGATATAGCCTCATCCCTGATGCCAGAAATTCTCCCATGGATATATGAATTAGGGAACTTCTACTTTGAGACATTGAGTAGTTCTCAACAGGGGATGATTTTGCCCCCAAAGAATATTTGGAAATGCCTGGAGACATGTTTGGTTGTCAGAACTTTAGAGAGATGTGTTACCGTTAACCGATGAGGAGAGCCTAGGGATACTTCTAAACAAGCTGCAAAGTACAGGAGAGCCCCTACAACAAAGAATTATCCAACCCGAAATTTCAATGGTGGAAAGGATGAGTAACCCTCTCAGAGAACTTGTAAGTAGTTTGAGCCCAACAGCTCTGTTGGTCCTTCGCTTCAGAAGACAGCTTGGGACTTGTACAAGTCTATGAGACAACAGCAGGATCACTCAACAGAGAGCACAACTCCAGGCCAGAGGACAAAAAATTTAAAGCTGAAAATAAATCTGGAGTGAGGTTGAGGGAATGTAGTCAGTATTAATAAAAAATAAAAGGTATACTGGCCACAGGAAAAGAAAGACTGGATATATATTTTAAATACAATATGATATTCCATTTCAGCAGAACTGTCTGCCACTTTCTTTTTTAAAGAAAACCTAAGGTGTTTATATTTAACGAATTATAGTTCTGTTAATTATAGCTCTGCTAATAACTGAACAAAATTGGGTGTTTCTAAGCTGAAAGTCCAAATGAAAGGTATAGAAGTAGATGGAGTCCAAAAGGAAGAAGGGTCGGGTTGGGGGAAGGATTGTGGTACAAATTTGGGGAGTGGACGTCCATTTAGATATTTCAGACTTGGAACATTTACAATCATCATTTTGCTCTCCTTCCTCCTACTGGGGTAACGGAAGGGCTCTGTTTTTTTTCAAGTTTAAAAGCCAGTCTCTCTCACACTGAGTCCTGAAAGTAGGTCTAAATCTGCCCTAAGCTTTTAGCAGAAGTTTCCCCAGCCCAGGGACACCCTTTGGGCTTTCCCAGCCATAGGTTTTCTGAGGTTTCTATCTTGCATGCAGGAGAGAAAGAGAAATATAAATCTTTCTAGGCAGCATCTTTCAGTTAGTAAAATACAGGGTGAAGAAAGGCAAAGACAAAGGTGAGTAAGAGAAAGAAGAGAGAGAGAGAGACAGACAGACAGAGACAGAGAGAGAGA
Organism: Myrmecophaga tridactyla; assembly: GCA_004026745.1. Taxonomy (NCBI): domain Eukaryota; kingdom Metazoa; phylum Chordata; class Mammalia; order Pilosa; family Myrmecophagidae; genus Myrmecophaga; species Myrmecophaga tridactyla. The sequence continues at coordinate 121,186 of PVIY010002829.1, forward strand.
AACTTGAACAAGTGAAAAAAAAAAAAGGTTTAATTTAAAAAAAGTTCCAAACCTGAACTTATAAAAAGAAAAGCATAGGACTCTTGGACTTAATCTGTGTGACATCAGAAAGCCCAAATTTCAAAACAAAAAGGGGGAGAGAATGATTTCAGAATTTATAAAACAATATGTTTTTACTTTTATGTTCTGCAAAATCTTTTTTTATTGAGAAATAGAAGTGTAAGTTTCTGACATTATCTTCCAAAACCAATTATTTACACAATAGAAAATACATGAAGAAGTGGCACAAATGCCCATGGTTTCCACTCCTACCACATTACCTTCTCTTTCCCAGACCAGAGCTATGGCCTCTTGGGGAGTTCCTTACAGTGAATTGACTGAGGAAGAGAAAACTCGGGCCTGGTTTACAGATGGTTCAGCACGATATGCAGGTACCACCCGAAAGTGGACAGCTGCAGCATTACAAC